>JAVSBV010176576.1:0-13485 GCA_033117975.1 Parotocinclus spilosoma | reverse complement strand
ATTCAGGTTTGACCCTCACTACTAGATACTCCATGAAACAACTGAACTTCATAAGCATAAATACTGTCAAACAATTCAACTTTTAGCACACACTGTAGATACCAAGTTTATGTTGCCAAAGTGACAATCCCATTATTCATCCTTCACCCATCCTTCACAGTTGGCACTATAGAAAAAGACAGATTTATCTGCATAACTGGCAGGTAGTAAAGTAACCACTAAGTTTCCACTGCTCCAGAATATACATTGTTGACCGGTGCAGCTCTAGTAAGGCAATGCTATGTTATAAGCACCTCTTCACCATATATGGACCTTAAATAAGAGTGGAAGCTGTTGCTATTGCAAAACTGCTGAATCTATACATTAAAAGAGCTGAAGACATGGTTAGACATGTCATTTCCTTTCTGTTCCTTTCCAAGTTAACATTTTAAGTTGAATATACTGCTAATGTAAACCCAGGGTCCTGATTTTGATCTGGCTTTCAATTTGTCATATAAACCATGTCAAAAATTTAAAGTGCTCACAGTCTATGTGTACTTCACATGTTCATTTGGTGCCGGAAACTTAGTACATGGCTGTTTTATGTTAATTATTTAAAGTGCAATGTAGAAAAAAGTGACTTTCACTGGAACTGATTTATTTACTGTGTCATCTCTTACTGCAGGGAGTGTTTTATCATTCTTGCTTTTGGCCGTGATTATTACTATTATGCCTCTCCTAGTCTTGCTATTTGTTTATTTATTTTTACACGGCTTACAAACATAGGGGATATTTCAAAATGGAAAGAAAGAGGATCTCACAATAACTGCTGTATAATCTGATCCTGTTAATGCCCCATCACTGTCAGTGTGCTTTGGCAGTCTTGGGTGACCATACACCCTACTGAACAGTCAATGTGGCACTCTCGTCCAGGTTGTGTGCTTCTGTGCACTCCAATGAATATATCACTTGCTACTAAATCACCATAATTTAGTTTGTATTCCATTTGCATAATCAAACAACTTTCTTTGACTTTTCATTTGCATTTCTGATGATCTTGTTTAAAGAAATGCTTCATTTTTAATCACTTCATATTCATATGAAGTAATGAATTATGGCTATTGCATATTGCATTCAATTGTGGTATGTGCTTTAATTGTAACTGTTGGCTATGGGTTGGCTATGAGACTAGGTCATAATTTGGTCTATATTATAATATAGGGTCCTCTGTGGACCTTTAAACAGGAATAAGAACTCAAGGAAACATAATTTTGTTCTGCGACACACCGTACATAAAGTAGCTGCAGACACACTGAGAAATCTGATGGATGCCAGCAGGAAATGGGAAGTTATAAATTAACCCTGGACTATGTGAAAATGTCCAAGTGCAGAAAAATGAAAATATCCAGACTCAGAAATACAGCATATATCCTAGCTGACTTAACATTGTATTATATAATTGCACATCCTCATAAGTAATTTACTATACCAATGCCCACAGGGTTTTTGATTGATTTTATACAGGCTATGGCCTTCTATACTAATCTAGGTTCATCTACATACATCAAGACCATTGTTTTCTTTCAGTTATTTAAGATGAGAGATATTCCTTAGTTTTTCACTTTTATTTGAGCTAATGTACTTATGTAGTTAGCTTCAATGTTTACCCCAAGTCCTCTTTCTCTTGTTTTTGATTTAGTTATGATGCAAACCCTAAACAAGACAGCAATATCCCCAAGTGTACCCCTAAAAGGCAACCATGCGGAATTACTTTTGTAACTTTGCAGGATTCATATTAATCACCAGTAGGACAAAGCCCTGCTCAGGGCCATAAGTGTTCATGCAGAAGTGTAAAGTGCCATACTCTAGTAGTGATTTGGCATGGTCAGGCACAGTATACTAGCATAAGTACTGCTGGTTTCCTTTAAAGATTGCCCATTTTACAAATCACATCAAAAGAAGACAATTCTGAATTAAAAATAGAAATCTTGTTTACTCAACTAACTCATAAATGTCCTGAACACTTTAAAACATTTTACAGATATATGTGATGCTTCCTGTGATAACAAATGTTCAGCTCACTTTTATTGATCTAGCTCTGAGGTGTTCAGAGTCTCTTACTTTGTTTCCCCTTTTCAATTTAGGACATGGTGCTCTGGACAGCAATGGTGATAGGATTGGCCTCAGGAAGTGCCATGTGGAAACATTTCACACACAAATATCTTTCCAATAAATGCCTTTCTAGATACAGTCGAATCCAGTTAATTGGCACCGGTTAATGGGACCAGCTGCTTATTCTGACCAAATCCTAAAGTACCAAAACAAATCCTATTATATACGTGTAATGTTATTCACTTATTTGAACCAAAATTCCCCTTAATCGGACCAAAGAACGTGAAAAAGAAGCCACAAGAAAAAGACCTTTTATCAAAGGTCAGGAAATCTGAAAAGTTGTGTTGACAAGAGCAAAACCAGCGGGAGGTGAACACATTTTGTTCAAGTGCAGTCCGTCAAGAGAACGCGTCAGATCACACTGGATAAGTTTTTTTTAAACGTTGACTGGAATTTAGTAAAAACTTGCTATACATGTAAATCGCACAATAAAGGTTTAATAAACATTTAATATGTTACATAGCACGTCCCGTCTTGTTACATAGGGCATGTTCGTTTAATCGGACCAGTCGGTTATTAAGACCAAAACGATCGCGTCCTGATGTGGTCCCATTAACCGGAATCAACTGCATTTGAGAAAATTCTTTTCACAGGATTAAAAAAGTACAACTGTGTGACCCTTAAATAATTTGCAGGCATGTTTTGTGGCTGCTGCATGAACTTTTTCATCATCAACACATCCAAAGTATTCTGAGTACTGTGCATGTCTTAATTCAGGATGTTTTTAAAGATAATTTATCAGAAGCAAGAAATCAAGGCTAAACAACATGTACTGCATGTTTATCGTTATTAAGTGTTATTAATAGCCCTGCTTACAAATCACATAGCTGTTTTATTTTATCATTTGCATAACAAAAAGCAATTGTATATTTTGGCCTTTTTTTTTTACTTTGTATGTATGACTGGATGGTAATCTACTAGTTGAATACTACTGTATTTACCAGTACTACAAGTAACTAGTCATGTCAATTTAGACTTTTTTCATGAAGTTAATTAAAAATATATATTTATGAATTTTATATTACCTTCTAACTTTTAGGGAGTTTTTCCTTGCTTTAGATATTACAAGGAAGAACCCTAGTAGATTGTTTTTCCCTTGCACATTTAGCAGGGGGTATAAACACACACCAGGTTGGACTCACTTTTACTTTTAGAATTTTTTGTGGTATAGATTCAACCAGGTACTGTAAACATTCTTCAGATATTTTGCTCTATACTGACATGAAAACGTCACACAGTTGCTGCAGATCTATTTAAATCTCCTCTTCCACCACATCCTAAATGTGCTCTTGGATTAAGATCTGGTGACTGTGTAGAGCATTTGAGAACAGTAAACTCATTGTCATGTTCAAGAAACAAGTTTCAAATAATATGAGCTTTGTTGCATTATCCTTCCAATTTTGCCCAGGAAAAGAATGTACTATGGAATTTGACAGTAAGACAATGATGTGACCAACTTACCATCAAAAAGTCATTGTAAAACTGTGAACTTTATGGTCAAACTGTGAAAAGTCACATTAAAACTGTCAAGCAATTTACAGTTTTACTATGAAATTTCACAGTACATTTTTCCTGTTTGGTGAGCCTGTGCGAATTGTAGCCTCACCTGGTATGATCTTCTACTGGTGTAGCCCATCTGCTTCAAGGTTTTTTGTCTTTATATATGCTGTTCTGCATACCGCAGTTGTAAGGAGTGGTTATTTGAGATGCTGTTTCCTTTCTATCAGCACAAACCATTTTTGGACCATTCTATGGAAACCTATCAGCCAGCCAACAAAAATGCCACATTCAAAGTCACTTAAATCATCTTTGTTCGGCATTCTGATAATCAGTTTGAACTTCAGCAGGCTGTCTTGACCATGTCTACATGCCTTAGTGTTTTGCAATGTTATTGGCTAATTAGATTTGTGCGTTAACTAGCAGTTGAACAATATTAACACTGTTACTACGTATTAATAAGCATTAAAAGTAGTATGCTTGTAAGTGAGTGTGTGTGTGTGCGTGTGCGTGTGTGCCTGAGTGTGCACAATTTCTTTCTCCTTTTCTCGAAATCTGGTCTGCTCTGCCCAGTATCCAGCTTCACTTTATTCATCTCCTGAGGGAGAAGGCCATAAGGCACAGAGTAATTTCTTCTCTTACTTACAGGCAGTTGATTTCTACAGCGAGACTTACTCTACAACAAGGAACAGACCACACTCCCCATATCCATATGCTATGTGCCGGTATCTTAAATGGCTGACAGTGAAGACTATTGCAATAGTAGATACAATATACCTTGCCTGGTCTTCCCTCCCTCAAATAGAAAAATTCTGTCTGTGAAGCCTGATGATAGGCCTTAGGCATTGCTAGAGACTTAAGTATGAGCCTCTGCTGGTTTGATATAACATGTTAAGACTGCTGTGCCAAATGAGTGCCCTTCTAGCATACTTCAGGCTGCTATTTTTAAAGCTATCTTATTGTAATGAAAATGCAAAAATTGTTTTTTTTTAGCATTTTTTTCCACTTTACACATAATAATCTACATTGCTGCCAATATTGTGAACACTCCATAAGCCGTGTGTAGCGTATACAGTATGTGTTTATAATCATGGTTTATTTACAAATGCCAAAATGATATGTTGGCAAATGCTAAGTCATTAGGGATCCAGAATGCACCATAGGAAAGTGTATGCTCTTTGATTTCTTGCATTCCTGATAACCCTTCAACATGATCCAGCTAAACAAAACATTAAGAGCCATTCACTTCTATTCTTCTACACTTCTACTCCTGCCAAATACTGATCTAAATGATCTCCAGGTATTTGCTCCTACAATATCCCTCCAAACTGCCAAAAACATTCCCTGCTTGAGCGAGTTTACCATGATTCCAGCTGTGACAGCTCCTCCATCACAGCGCCTTGGCTTGCTATGTGAGCACTTTTCATAATTACACAGGTTTGTGGGCTGATAGATAAATAGCTGTGTGGGAAGCTCATCTCACTCCCACTTTCTCTTTAAAGTCTTGCAGTGAGAGTTTCAGCAGTGCTTCAGGGTCATGTACAGCTTCACATTACTGCTATGCCAGAAACACTTATGTGAGGAGTTACAACCAAACTGCAGAGGCTGCTGGTAAATTAGTTTATGTACCACAAAGTTTAAAAAAAAAAAAAAAAAACTAAATACAAAATTGTTAATTGTTATTGGATTGTTTCAGCAAATGCTGCATTTGCTTCTATCCTACTATTTAAATGTTTTTTACTATCTCACCACATGGGCATATTTAAATAATAAATCAGCTCTAGAATTATAGAAAATATCAGGGCTGTCCTTACTGCATTAAAGGAGGGGATCATATGGAACATCCTAATGCATATATTGTAATTCATGTTTTGTTTGGTCAACTTCATTTTATTTGTAAATATACTGTTGCCATTCTTTCTCACAGCCAAGCAATGAAGTGTGTCAGGTGTTATTGTGTCTGCTAAATAATGTAAATGTAAATGTATTTAATGAAGCACTGTACAAATGAGTATTTCATATCGTTTTATATTTTTTCATTTTGATAGGCATAAAAAATGACAGGCAGGTAAAATGCTTCAGGACTGGTGAATGTTTCGCTGATTCACACAGCCTGTGCAGAATTTTTTTCTTCAATATAATTTTTATTTTTAGCTCTTACAATGTAAGCACAATAATATACCAACCCATTCTAAATTATTCTTTAAAAATAATTTATCACATCAGTTGTTGTCCTGCTGTACTGTATATCTGTTCATATTATTTGAAACGTATTTACTGGTAACACAGTGTCCACTTGTGCCATAATAACAACATTACAGTCTTGGCACAGACCCAGTGGACTGCAATAGATTTCTGGGCCTGTATTTAAAAAAGGATATTGTATTTTTTTCCAAAAATATGTTCTATTCAGTTAACTGTTTTTGTTTCGTATGTACACAATATTGTGTATGTCCTTCTCATGCGTGGCAAGTCAATAATTTTTTATAGTGCTTTTAACAATTTAGGACTGTGGTAGCCTAAGAGTTAAGGTACTGAACTGTGGACCTCATGGTCCAGAGTTTAAATCCCATTCCTGCCAAGCTGCCACAGTTGGGTCCTTAATTAAGGCCCTTAACCCACCATTGCTTGAATTGTAAGCTTGTATGATGACTGTAATTGTAAGTAACTCTGGCTAAATGCTGTAAAATGTAAATGTAAAATGTACAATGTATCATTGTCTTAAAGCGGCTTTATAGTATATCATGTTAAAGAGACTCCTCTGAAGGTGTGCTGTGGTTTCTGGAAGCATGTTTGCAGCAGATTCTTCAAGTACTAGACGCTGTAAAGTAAATATTAAAGCTGATTGGTTTATGTATGCTCACTTTAGTATTAAAATGAAAGGAGTATTTAAATTAACATGTTTAAAGGTCTATTTTGATGAACTGTGCAAATAGAAATAATAATGATTTGATTGCATTTCCCTGATCTAAAAGAATCACATCAACTAAAGAGGTCTATATACTGAATTGGCGTTTTAAGGTCTTCATTTAATAAGTGCCTACAATAAATTGATACAGCACCATCGTTGCTGTAGTTCAGTTAAGTCCAGTTTAGCTTAGCCTTTGTGAAAATACTACCACTAATAAATTAATAACCTTTTTAAAGTGAATGAGGAAAGAAAGGAGACGTGAGCAGAGAGCCATTGTGTACTATTTCCTAAGTTTGAACATCAAACAGGGACATTAAAAGGTCTTATACTTATAACTTATAACTTAAGCATATTACAACTTACAACTCATACAGTCTTACAATCCAAGAAATGGTGGGTTAAGGACCTTGCTTAAGGACCCAACTGTGGCAGCTTGGCAGAGGTGGGATTTGATTAAACAAATAAAAATGGCAAATAAAACAAATAAAAATGGCAAAATGTTTAATAAACAAAACAGCTTTCTCAACAAACACTTCAGTGTGTTGTTGTTTTTAAAACAAAAACAATTCCATACAAATAAGGTATCAATTTTATACAAGTGTCTGCTGCTCTCTTATAATAAGACTGGATCTAAAAGGGATAGAAAACATACAGAAGAGCAAAATTACAGTACGGCACAGCCTGTAGTTTAAGAGACAAATGCTTTACAGGTCCTCAGATGAAATGCAAGGACAAGTCTGCATTGACATTTCAAATAAACAGCCACATTTTGTTAAAATGAGTTTAAATTAAGCATAGGAACGCAAGCATAGGAACGCAAGCATTGTAATCTGGATAACTGAAAAGACCGCTGAGTGATTGTGGGATGAGCTTCAAGATTCAGAGTAAAATGACCTACAAGCCAGTAGTACCTCGGAGGAGCTGTAGAAGGTGAACTAACATTTCTCCAAGTCTGCAAGAAGTAATAGTAAAAATGTCAAAACGACTAATGAACATAGAGTATGTACATATACAACAGGATGAACATAATATTGGAGCAATTAAAAAAATCATAATATATCACTATTATTACTATTACTCTTAGGACATTACGTTTTTTTTGTCAATTACCAAAACAGTTCGGAATGTCATGAATGTCTTAGGTCAGTAGAACAAATAATAAAGGCAGATAAAATGTGTCACAGATTTAAAGGAACTAAATGAGATTTGAAGTTGCAGTGCCACCTTCTTCCTGAAATGTTCAATATGTTTCCCTTAAAGCAATATTTGGACTGCTATATACCAGCCAAAACACTATTAACCATAAAAAAATTCTTCATATAGCCCTTATCTGAGTCATGCCTCTGTTTAGAGCAGCACTGCTAACAGACCTCGGTGGTGTGAGGATATATTTCACGGTTGAGTGCCCCTTACAGACCCAAAGCCCTGGACTATCATGTCTGATAACAGCTGAATGATTATGGCTTTTTGAACCAATCATTCTGTCTTTTATCAGATGTATAATGGGATGTGAAGACAGCGAGACACAGTGGCGCTGTAAGAGAGATGAGGTATTTGGTACAATATGTGTGTATTATCTGTTTTAAAAGGCTAGAAGCAGCTTTGATCCATCTTTGAACACAAAGTATCAAATTGCTTTTTTTATGGGTATATGCTTCACAAGCCTTGATGAACTCCTCATGCCGCCATGATTCCAAAGGGACTTTTTAAATGGTCTAAATGATCTCCATCCTACACACTCTGTTCCATCTCACTTGCCCTTTCTTACCAAAATGCTTCTTGTGGCCATTCTTCTAGGAGATAAATTATCTTTTCATCATCCAGTCTCTCATCGTTTCTTTGGAATAACATTCACAATGACCACAAACATCTCTAACAGTAATTACCTACTGTTAATAGCTTTCTTAAAAAAAAATAATAAATCGTAACAATTGTTGCATAATTATTGCATGTTGCATTCCCCGAAGTCTTAAAGGTGCTTGTTCTACAAGGAATCTAAATTCCAAGTTCTAAGCACTGAACTCAATGGACATGGCGTAATTGTATGTTGACTGAGCGAAGAACCAGGAAATCACTTTCATCAAACATATTGGGTTTTATTCTTAACTGCTTTGAGAGTACTGATATCTTCACCACTTCTGCTTAATGTCACAATATTTCAGATTTGCCTCTAAGTAATTCATTTGACTGTCAGCATGTAATGGAAGGGAATTTATATTGAAATTACAACCATTATATTCTAAAAATATGTATTTGATTGAAAGACATGAAAACACATTCAATCTGCCTTCAAACTGCCTTAGTAAAAAATTGACTGGAGCATATCTGCATATCTGAAAGTATTTTACATGAAATTCATAATGAAGGCTGCAATTTAATGCCAAATTCTTGAGGAAAAACTAATGCTCTCTGCTGAAAACCTGAGGTTGGGCAGATGATTCACCTTCCAGCATAACAACAACCCTACACACTGCAAATCATAAAATATAAAACATGGTTCTGATAAGTTTCCAAATTATGTTATTCTAGTTTTTTCTTAGTTTTTTGAATTGTTGCCTTTTTGCTCATTGCTGTGTTGGAAGTCATTATGTCTAAATAAAGCTAGAAAAATAGATTTAAAAAGTGTAAAAAAATATTTGAAGCTGTAAGACAACACTGGGATACCTCCATGATGATTTTATATAGGCACTGATTATACAGATAATGTAAGCTATAATATTAGCAATTTTATTGTGAACGTGTTGTTGAGTGGTTATATCACAGCCAAGTAACCAAACCCCCTAAAGTACTTGACTGATATGAGTGAACATCGTTTAATTGATATCCAGAGGACCCAGATCAGTCTGTTTCTACATACAATACATTTGCTTGGTGAATATCTGACTTGTGCTCTGAGAAAAGCTTAAAGATGTATATGTTTGTACCAGTATATGATTTCTTGTTGTGTATAAGCTGTAAACAGTTTTTAGTGCTGCCCCTCCTGTGCTTTATGCCTTGATTTATGAAATATACTGTACTATAACTCATGGTGACTCAAGTCCATCTTATCAGATGAAACTGTACAAATAATGGTCTAACATCAGGGCTAGACTAAAGCATCAATTTACCAAACACAGGGAACAAGTTAAATGTGGTAGTAGCTTAGCAACACTCAAAATGTTTACATGTTTTAGAAACAAGGACTAGGCAGCACAGACTGCTTGTAAAATTTATGAGGACAATGGAGTATGTACAAGCTACACTGTGGTCTGCTCAAGTGAGAATTATAGATGTTTATCTACACATCACCCATATCACTTAAATATATAACCAAAATTGATTATCTGGTAAATCCCAGACTCCTTTGTAATCTTTTAATTCATTATATGATTTTTGGCTATTATGTATTTACCAGCAGTAGGTAAATACATAAGACAGCACGACGTATGATCACTGTGGTTCTCTTCCACAGACAGTACTGAGGATGAGTTGGAGCTGTCAGCTGTGCGCCACAGACCCGAAGGCTTGGAGCAGCTCGAGTCCCAGACCCGCTTCTCCCGGAAGGAGCTGCAGATCCTTTACCGTGGTTTCAAGAATGTGAGCATGCGGCTTCCTTACAAACATGAACTCAGTAAAACTGAGGTCTAACATGTTCCCATTTGGTTTTTGGTGCGTGTTTGAACTGAATCCCACATTAGTCAGTTTTTCCTGAAACGTCAGTCTTTCCTTTAGAAAAAAAACATCTTATTTTAGAATACCCAGCAATATTCTGGGATTTTTTTCTACTTTGGTTTGTGTATTAGCACAAACAAGAATACGCACACATCATTATGTAGATATGTGTACATTAACCTCCATGTGAAATCATGTTACCCAACTTGGACGGTGTACGAATGGTCATGGTGTACGAGTAATATTGGAGCTCATTTTTAATATCAGGATAAAATTATTTATATAAACTGCTCAAAAAGATTAGGGGGTATTTAAAAATAAATATCCCATAATTAAATATCCCCTAATTTTTGAGCTGTGTATAATCGGTTTAATACTGCCTGGCCTATAAAAAGGCTATTACCTGGATTTAACTGGGAGACTAGGTAAGAGCCTCCCTTTAAATTATTGCTGAATGGGTGAATTAGTTTTAGCTGGCAACAAGTTGTTTAACCCTTAACTGGTGCAGTGGGTGGCTTCTCATTTGTTAAACAAGTTGCTGCAGTTGGTCAGGTCCAGGTTCA
The DNA here is from genome assembly GCA_033117975.1 of Parotocinclus spilosoma. Classification (NCBI taxonomy): domain Eukaryota; kingdom Metazoa; phylum Chordata; class Actinopteri; order Siluriformes; family Loricariidae; genus Parotocinclus; species Parotocinclus spilosoma. Next base: position 2,712 of record JAVSBV010176576.1, on the reverse strand, counting down.
GCAATGTTATGTGCCTAAAGAATGAGGTCAGCTGATTACCTGAATGCACTAAACAACTAGGTTATTTTTATCAATGGATGTTTTCTTCCCTGATGGCATGACCATATTCCAAAATAATAATACCAGTAATCAAAGGGCTCAAATTGTGAAAGACTGGTTCAGGGTGCATGAGGCATCATTTTCACACTGGCCACCACAGAGTCCAGACTTGAACCCCATAAAGAATCTTTGGAATGTGCTGGAGCTGATTGCCAGCATTAATGCAAGATCTTGGGGAAAACATAATGGAACTGACAGCAATAAATATTGTGACGTTCCAAAAGCTTGTGCAAATGATGTCACAGCAAATGCGGGCCTTAATCAAAGCTAAAGTCCAATGAAATATTAGTGTGTTACCTTTTCTTCGGCCAGGCAGTGTATGTGTACTCTACCATGGATGTGTAGTAGAAAGTGATGCTCACAAAAATGATTCACTTTAATAATCATTTTTTATTTCAGTTCAGTTCAATTTTTCTTGATTGCAATAAAGTGTAATTTTAGTAAGCTACTTTAAAACAAATGGTAAACAAGTATTTTAGATTCCATGGTCAAAATGAAATCATAATTTTAATTATAATATTTTTTATACATAACAGAATGTAAACCATGAGATGGAAATGGCATTTCAAAGGAAAAGCGGTGGACCCTAACTTGCTATAATAACTAAGCATAAACAGGTTTTGCCCATTTAAAGTTGATTTAATCATCCTCATAATATCGGAAAATATTGTCAGTACCAGAGCAGTAACAGTCAGCTTTATTCAGTTTTGTGAAACGGAATCTCTAAAGTGCTGAAAAACCTCTCTCTTTCTAATCAGGCACCAGTCTAGCATGCTTTAAGTGATCTGCTGGTCTTTACATGTCTGTAGATGGGTTTTTAGATTGAATGTGTTTTGGTTTAAGTCTTTATCTGGCTTCCAACCAGGGCACTGAGACACTGATACTGGGTAATGTGAATCTGGCAGCCTTTGCAGTGATACACATATAGCAAAACTTTAAAATATTTCTGACATTTGTAGTTATGAAGTTTGGCCTTTTGTCCTAGACACCTCTATCTGTGTATATGTGTGTGTTTGCGTGCATGTGTGTGTGCGCATGTGTTTGTGTGTGTGTTTCTTATGTCTTCACTCTCTGCAGGGAAGTAAATATTTAATGGAAAACTTCAAGTGAGTATTTCATCCTTGTTACGAAAAAACGCTGAATTATTCTTCACATTGTGTAGATCAGGCTTTTAGTCCATTGCTTTCAGTTCTGTGTTCATGTGACTTGACATGCATTTACAAATGGGTCACAAGTGAGATGTGTAATTAAAGAAATATTGAGAGTTGGAATAATGAAATCAGCGACAGAAGTATGATTACTCTCAGTTAAGTGGAGCTCCCATCATTTCCCAGCTCTAGATTAATAACAGCATCTTCATTTATAACAGCATTCTGAATGCGTGAAAGTATTTAGAATTGCAATAAGTTATATGCTTATTAATGTTGTTTTATAAGAATATAGTACACATATTTTTGCCATGGTAATGTGGAGTTCTTGGAAAACTTGTGCTAGCAGATGTACTGGCTACTATAAATGAACCTTAGGAGTGCCTGGGTGTATTATATCTTAAAGTTGACTAGAATCCTGTCCATTGAGTATTCCCATCTTGTGCCCAATGTTTTCATGCCTAGAATTCACCACAACTAGGATAAAGTACTGTAGTTGAATGATGTGTGATTTTAGTTTCGTAAAGAAAAAAAGGCATTTATTAGGTGCTTTAAGTGTTATTTTTTAGTTGAAAGTATTATCTTGTTTTTCATGTAAAATATTTGTGATTGTGTGCACAGGGGGAAGTTACATTTGATGCACATGAAGATAAAATGTCATTTAATTGGAGAAATAAATGCAGTGATCCTAGACATAGCAGTCATAGCATAATAGTTTATGCTCCTAGCCCATGAAAAGAGCAAGGGTGTCTTTTTACCGTTTTCATCAAACTAATGAGAATGCAGAATAAACAATAGCTAGACATGAAGTTCCAGAGAACACTGCTGCTGTTTGATGTAACTGAGTTGAATAAGCAGATGCGGCAAGCAAACCAGCTTACTTGCAATTTTGCAAGTGAGAATGCTATTATGTTGTGTTGGAATGAGGTCATGTTTACGGTGATTATCACCACTTTTAGAAGTTCTAGAGTTCAAGACTTTGCAAAGAGTGACTGAAATGTATCCCAGACCTCAGCACCCATACAAGTGATTAACAGTGAATGATAATGACAGTCTATAGTGCATATACCAAAAAAAAATATTAATTTATAAAGTGTAAATACAGTTGATTCCGGTTAATAGGACCACCGGTTAATGGGGCCAACCGCTTATTCGGACCAAATCCTAAAGTACCAAAACAAATCCTATTAAATACGTGTAATGTTATTCACTTATTAGGACCAAAATGCCGCATAATCGGACCAAAGAATGTGTACAGTATGTAATAACCGTGAAGAAACTCTGCGTCACGTCACTACCCAAAACTCCCAAGTTTCTCCCCAACCCTCTACTGCCACCTACAGGTCTTTGCCTAATATTTCCATTTACTACAAAAAAAGCCACAAGTTGCCACTTAGCCACAGCTAAAGCACGTCAGATCACACTGGATAAGTTCTTCAAACGTTGACTGGAATTTAGTAAGAAC
>JAVSBV010176566.1:0-13487 GCA_033117975.1 Parotocinclus spilosoma | reverse complement strand
AATCATCAGTACTATTTATATACATTTACATTCATACAGCGATTCATATTTATAGCACACTCCTTTAATTAAATATCAAATTATACTTGGAGCGCTATCAAACACTGCTTACCTCCAGCGTAGGAGAATCTAGCTGGAGGTACGGAAAGCGCAAGTGCCCAAAAAGCACGAGAATGTGAAAGGCAGTCATACGGACCCATAGTCAACCCATTGAATGCGGTACAACATTTAATAAACAAATAACAAACAAACATTAAAGATTTAGGTGAGAATTCACTTACTATAAAATAAACATATTTTAACTCCGTTACACAGGGTTACACACACCAATTAGTGGCTACAAAGTTCTATATTCCCCATGGATGCCTGTTGGGCCTTTTGCCCTATCATCCTGTTGCCGGTTTGTGGTTTGTCCCTACATGTAGCACAGTCAGTAGTTATTCACCATTGGTGACTGGGAGCAGTCCAGAAAATCAATTGCTCCAACATAATCCTCTAGCCATTATGATTTAGACCTGAGCAAAGTCACATTTGAGAACTGACTATTCACTTATTGTCAATTTTACAAGATTAACAGTCCATCATAAATCCAATCAATGAGCACACAGTTCAGAAACATCTTTTGTCTGAACTCATCAATTTTTCTTGTGAGCAAAAGTATTAGAACAGACAAAGTTTAACGGAATTATACTTAATATTTACTTACAAAATATTTGCTTGCAAGAACTGCATTAAGTCTGTGACCATTTACATCACTAAACATTTTGATTCTTCTTTTGTAATTTTTTTCCAAGTTTTCACCCCAGCCTATTTTAGTGGGTGTTTGATTTGGGGGGTTACCCCCTTCAGTCTCCTTTTTAGCAGGTAAAATGCATGCTTTATCGGGTTTAAGCCTGGATATTGGGACTAAGCATTTCCAAAACCTTTTACCTCTTGCTCCTGATGAACTCCTTTGTACTTTTGGTAGTGTATTTAGGGTCATTATCTTGCTGCATAATTAAGGATCTCCCAATCAGTTTGGTTACATCTTTCTTCAAATTGACAAAAGGTTTAGGTAGACATCTGAGTGCATTGTACTCCGGCCATCATGGGTGACATCATCGATGAAGATTAATGAGCCCATCCCAGAAGAAGGTATGTAAGCACACGCCATGACATTATCTCCACAGATGAGCTTGTATGTTTGGGATCATGAGCAGATAATTTCTTTATCCAAACATGACCCTTTCCATCATATTGGTAATGATAAATCTTTTTTCATCAGTCCATAAATCTTGTCTCTGTACTTCTTGGAAAATACCAACCTTGGCTTCCCATTCTTCTTGCTAATTGGTGGATTGTATCTTCTGGTGAAGCCTCTGTATGTTTGTTCATTTTGGCCATCTGTGAACAGTAGATTTTCATTTTTCATACCAATTTTCACTTCTGTTTTCTGATGGTTGTTGCTGATGTAACTAACAATTGTTTTTGGGTCTTTCTGTGTAGTACGCACAATGTTTCTGTCATCAACTGCTTTGGTTTTCCTTGGTCTACCTGTTAGACATGGTGCACCAGTGGCAACTATCATCTCCAGAACATTTCAAACCAATATTTGTACAATGGCTCTGACTGATTTCCATTTTCTCTTAGCTTCACAATTGCCTGTTTTTCACCTATAGACAGTTCTCTGGTTTTCATGTTTGTTTCTCCGCTAATTATAAATGCACAGACTGGACAGGCAAAACCCAAATATTCACGCACCAATACTTTCATAAGAAAAATGGGTGGGTTCAGACAAAAGGTGCTACCTTCTGAACTGTTTATTTAATCCAGATGCAAATATCTCAAAAAATATTTATCTTTTAATGTCAAATCCACTTATTTCAGTCTACAGCAAACAAAATAAAAAATCTCACTTTTTTCCAATGCTTTTGGATTGGGAGTATATTGGCTAAATTTTAAAACAAAATATAGAAAATAACACCCAAAATAATGAAATAGCTATATAGTTATATTCAGAATGCTGCCCTTTTCTTATATCCTGAATTCCTCCTTTCACGGTAAATCTTGGATTTAATAAAATACATAGTTTATGTTTTCTTCAAAGCTGCAGTAAATTGTGAAGCATATCCTTGCAAATTTGTGAAAGCAGGCCACTGACAGCCCAAAGAAGCAGTTTTTTAAAACTATATTAAATAAATCATTAATTAAAATCAGAGTCCAGTCAATGACCATCCTTTCCATGTGAAATGGACCGTTCTAATGTGTAGCATTACAAAAACCTGTTCCCACTGATTGTGCCTAATCAGATAGCCATCACCTTTAAATTCCCCAGAGATTGTTCACATCCCAAATCATTACTGGTTATTGGTATGCTTTTATAGAACTGCACCAGTGAGGCAATCTGAAATTCCCAAGTGTCCTCTTGTCACACAGAGATGAGTTCTATTGTGCCACTTCTGATTTGGGAACCGCATCCTTCCTGTGGTCCCACAATTTTTGGATTAACAGGTACAGGGGTTAGACAGGGGTTAGGTTTGGGCAGCCGTGGTTTTATGTTTTATGGATATAATCCGGGTTAGCACCCGAACATCCCTTTCAGACAGCTTCCTCTTGCGCTCACAGTTAATCCTGTTGGATGTGGTTCGTTCTTCTTGGTGGTATGCTGACATTACCCTGGATACCGTTACTCTTGATACATCACAAACCTCCCACACTAAAATGACAGGTGTTTCAGCTGCTTCATTGTCTAACCCCTGTATATATGCCACATGGTGTTGTTTATACACATTTCTAGCTTAGATGGAAGTTTAAAATAAAACTGCTTCAATTCGAAGGCTGCAACTGAAACTCCAAAAGAGAGCGATTCCCACAGCATAATGTTTCTGTAGTTATTTTCTGTTAGACCAATGCACGTTTTTATCAAATGTTAATTGAAATAATCAAATGTGAATTAATACTGTATAACTAAAATTGATGAAAGACTAAACTATAGTAAAATATAGAATGTGTGAACTTACCACTGCCTGCTACTGCCTTGAAACAGCGGAATTACCAAAGGATTACAGCATAAACCTATAACAGTCCTCTAGTCAATGAACTCTGTTTCCTGTCATTAACTCATCCCAGAATGTAGCTCTAAGGGAATTTTCTGCTGGCCAGTTTTGAGTTTTCAGATATTTAAACTATATTATATAAATTTCAGGAATCTTCATCCCAAACCACAAATGTGTATGCTATGTAATACTGTATGTAAGACACATCCTCTTGTACAGTTTATGCAGTAGCATTACTTTTGAGCAAATTCATATGAATGTCCTTTCCATTGCCATGCTTCATTACCCGGCCACCACCTAGGCCATGGAGGATGGGTCCCGTTTTGAGTCTTGGTCCTCCCAAGGTTTATTCCTTCTACTTTCAGGGAGTTGTTCCTTTCCACTAAGCTTGCTCTACTTGGGATTGTTTTTTACTATAATATAAGATCATAAAGCTGCTTTAAGACAATGCTCAGTTGTAAAAAGCGCTATATAAATAAATTTGAATTGAATATGGAAATATTTGCATTTTCCAAGGGCAGCACGTTGTCAGTTTTCATGCCCTCCCCGTTTACTCCAGGTACTCCGGTTTTCTCCTGCATTCCAAATACATGCATGTTAGGATAATTGATGCCTCTAATGTGGCCCTTAGTGTGTGACCTAGTCTAGGGTTGTTCCAGACCGTGTGCCTAGAGTTGCCCAGATCTGGCCTGCAACCCAGTGTGGATTAAGCAGAAAATAATGGATGGATGGATGTATTGTCCAATCTAATGTATTGTCCAGTAAAATTGTATTGTTTAAATTAGATACATTCTGCTTTTTAAATTAGACTTAAACTATTACCTCTGTGCTTTTTCCACAATTCTTAACAGGCTTAATGCAAAAAGTAACCTCTGAATTCTGTGGATATCCCTTGGAGCACATACCCAGTTTCAGTAATAGTGTAGCAAGTGATGTTTTATGAGTGCTTACTGAAGTGGAGCTTGTCCCTCGCTGAAAGAATGAAATTGTAGCTGTTTCCAAGAAATCTAATGGAACACATTATATGTGTATATACTATTGCAATGTAGAATTAACAATACATAGATTGCTTTTTTTCCCCTCAAGATCAGGGATAGATTTACACAGTTTACACAGCTGTATCGACCTGTATAAACATGAAAGATCTGTAAAAGTGATTCCACTGGTTATCAAGCTGATCATCTTCAAATTACTTTTCAGATGCCAACTATGTTATAACTGCCCTATTAATATTTGCTTGGGCTTTTTATGATTGACTGTGATTGGCAATATATCACCTTATTAGCTATCAATTTCTTATTTCCTTTTCTTCTACTCTGCTCACTATTTCATATTATTATTTTACTTTCCTTCTTCCCACGTACTTCCTTTTCTATTTATTTTCTCAATCATCTTTTTTTGCTTGCTTGACATCCATTTGTCATGATAATGGAATAGTATGAGTGTGGTAGGGGTAAGCGATGTGGCCTCTCTCCCACTCTGCGTGCTCTACTGGAACTGATGTATGCTTAAAAAAAAACTAATGCTGAAAACTGTCAAGGCCTTGTCATTTTTCTCCCTAACTGCTTCATTTATTTTTATTTGTCCATTTCAGTCGCACAGCTTGTTCGACCCCTGTTTTTTTTCCCTCATGTGCAAGCTTAACCTCTTAACTTTATTAGCAACTAAGTGGTTGTAAACAATGACAAATTGGCGTGTGTCTGTTAAGAGATAAATGAAGTTTCATTTAAAGCTAACCACACTCTGGACATGGTCCAAAACAGAGTACATGATTTTCAGAGCAAACTTCCAGAACCTTTTGAGAAATGTCTGGTGGCTTTTAATAAGCTGAGCAAACCAAGATGATTTTTATTCCATTAGTCAGAGTTGCGGTATCATTCACCAATCCATATCTAATTGCATTTGACTCGCATATGCTGTATGAGAACATCTCTAGACAAATGTGACTTCAAATCGCCCAGGTGGCTTTTTCTGAGAATCTTGTTAATGCTAAAGCCGCCAAATTCAGCACTTCTCTGCCTTCTTGAAATGTAATCAACCTTTTAATTGGTCAACAACAAGACTTTCCATCCTCTCCAGCACTTTATTTACAGGCTCAGCATCGCAGTGGCTTGCTTGTTACCTGGAGGGACAGTCTTGTTAGGTATTTTGGACAGAATCATCATCAGTGTCCCCTGAACTCTCCACTGGAGTTCCATAAAAAGTTCAACATTTGGTTGTTTTCTTTTCACTCATTAACTTTTCCTACAACCTGTAAAAAAAAACTAATCTTTTTGACTCAGCACTTAATCAAAGACAGTTTACTTTTACACATTTAAATTAAAAGCTAAGCGTTTCTTTTATGGCTCCTTTCCTTACTTTTGTTGTTTCCTAGATCTGGCCAGAACAGACTTTACTTGCACCGTAGTCTTTGTTTGTACTATCCTTCGCTAATTTGTACTGAGAATAATACATATCCTATTTGTAAGTCTGTCTGATTAGGTAAATATGCTAAATTCTTTAAATACAAAGCACCCCGGCACCCAAACTTGACTGGCATCTTGCACAAAAGTGCATCTGTAGCAGAACTGTATCTGCATTTGATGTTTTGTATTCTGTACCGATGGCACAAGTTTGACCTTCCCAGCACCAATCGAACATGTTGGATCAACATCACAGTCTTCTAATTGGCTGTTCTGACTAGCAAATCAGTGCAGTGCAAATAGGTGCATGCGTTGGTGCAAAGCATGCAAATAATAATTTTTAGCTTATGCTTATTTTCTCTTTAATTCTCAACTTTTTTATGGATTTAGTACAATTAGGGCAGACAATTACTCCCAATTAACATTTTGAGGTTACAGGTAAAACAATGTTGTAAAATTGATCAGATCGTGGGTAGTAAAATATGTTGCACGTTGTATTTGGCACAGTGGTTATATGGGTAGCACTGTTGCCTCACAGCACTAAGGTCATGGGTTCGATCTCAGGTTGAAGTAAATTGGTCCTTTTCAGTGTGACATCTGCATGTCCTCCCTGTGTCTGCATGGGTTTGCTATGGGTACACCAGTTTGCTCCCACAGTCTAAAGACGTGCATTAGGCTTAATTGACATATTAGTCGCCAAATTTTGTGTATTTGACTAGTTCCGATATGCGTGTTGATGTGTCCCTGTGTCTGTCATTGAATGGCCATTGTTGCTTAAGAGCAACGTTAAATAAACAAACAAACATCATACTGGAATTTGGCATAGTGTAGTTTGACTGTACAGCTGTATAGATAATGATCTGACACATCATGCTGGCCCCAAGTTGGACCCCTTTGCCTTCAGAGCTGCCTTAGTTATTTGTGGCATTGATTTAACAATGTGCTGGAAACATTCCTCAAAGGTTTCTGGTTCATTTGACATGATAGCATCACATAGTTTCTGCAATTTTGTTGGCTACACATCCATAATGTGAATATCTATTGGATTGTGATCGTGTGACTTTGGAGGTCATTTGATTATACTCATTGTCATGTTTAGGACTAGTTTAAGTAGCTACTAATACACTGTAGCCATAATGGGCTGGGCATGGTTAGCAGCAATACTCAGGTAGGCTGTTTGCTGCAGTAGCCTATCTGCTTCATGTGCATTTAGAGGTTCTTTTCTGCATACCTCAGTGTGGCAAGTGGTTGTTAGAGTTAATGTTTCCTTGAACTAGTCTAGCCATTCTCCTCTGACCTCAGGCATCATTAAACCATTTTTGCGAAGAGTACTGCTCAGTGAATATTTTATTTTATTTATTTATTTTTATTTTTTTAATATTTATACACTTTTTTTCCCCCTTATTTTTTGTAAATTTTTTGTTAACTCTGGAGATTGATGTGCATGAAAATTCCAGTAGATCAATAGACCCAGGACACCAACACAGGTTCCATGTTTAAAGTCACCTAAATCACGATTTTTCCTCATTGCATTGCTACCATATAATTGGCTGTTGAGAGATTAGCGTTAAGAAGTTGAACAGGTATACCTAATAAAGTGGCCGGGTGAGTGTGTGTGTGTGTCCTGCTCTCCCTGCAGTGTGATAGATAAGGATGTAACTACTCTCAGAAGACTAAAAGCATTAGTGGGGATCCAATAATGGTTCTTGGTTCTTAGTAATTTCACTTGGTCTGCTGATTCAGTCTCTTTTTCCTTGACTGAATACATTTTGAGCTGTTTCAGACCTATGTTTTTCCTCCAGTTTTTCTCACATCTCCTCCCCCTCTCTGATAAACCATCTCATATCTTTACCTCTTTGAACAGTGTGCTGTCTGAGTCCCCTCTTTGCTATGATATATGGCTTTCTGTCCATTCATGTGTCGATTGCATAGACAGATATTCATACATATGTGTGTCAGAGACGGTGAAAGTGTTCTGTATGTATGTATTCTTTCTGTTCTTTAGGAACAACAATGAAACAGTTTATGCATTATGTATCTTCTGTACTTTTAAGACTTTTACATATTTGTGTCAGAATGTAGGTATTACTTAATGTGTATTGAGAAAATATTCAGTTATGAGGAGGAATTTTGTTACCTGTTCACTCATGTTAGATGGAAAATTTAGAGTTGTTTACATGCAATAGAAAAGCATTGTGCCCATTAGGGGAGATTGTCTTATACTTGAATGCTCCTCAACCATAATATACCCTTTAATAACCCTTTATACTTTTTAATTAAAAAAAATAATAATACCAAAGGCTTGTTTATATTTGAGTTGATTCTGTAAGGGGCGATGCATAGCCCTTTTGAACACAGTAAATCAAAAGTGTTTGTGGAGAGTTTCCTAGTGGCATGCTGGTCACAGCAGTGGTAAAAACAGAAAGCCTTAAATGACTTTGTACGTGTTTGCGTGTATCACAACAGAATTTTTTTTACCCTATTCAGAGGTTGTCTGTCTGAGCCCTTATAATGCTCTAAACATCTGTGAAAGTATAAATAGCAGTTTGCTGCATGGAACACATGGCATTTCTGTCTTAACTATCCATTACCTCTGACAGTAGCAAGTCTCTGGCATCTTTGAGCTTATTTGTTTGGAAGAGGCCACATTTTCACAGTGCAAGCAGTGCAAGCAGTTTTCCAAGCACACTGCTATGTGCAGTGATTTTACAACAGCTACAGTTTAAACCCGTACCTGCCAACGTCAATAAGTATTTTATGATGGGAAGATTTAGATGGTTGTAAATAAACAGTTTGTATCACATGATAAATGTTTCCTTTGTGGTCCTTCCCTTCCTTATTTATCGCTTTGCTTTTCCTTTCTCATTCATCCAATCTTTATTTCTTTATTTATTTTATCGGTCCGTTGTAATAGTGTTAAAGTTTTCCCAGGTTGTGTGCTTTGGTGTAAGAGGGATGTGTGACTGACAGCAGCTATGTGGATTGAGAACAGATTGAAAGACGGAGACCCAGACAAGACGATAGATGGGAAATGATGGTGAAAAGACTCAAAGGAGGGTGAATGAGATGGTGAGATCAGACAGAAGAATCAGATAGGGGCTCGCTGGCTTGACAGTCGTCTTCTATTCATCAACTTATTTCCCTTCAGACTGACTTGGCCTCACTTGTAATATTAATGATGCACTGTCAGGGTAAGCGGCTTATGCTGATGTCTGAGCCCAAAAATCAACAAGGTGTCCCACTGAGGATGAGGAAGATAACATCTTCTTCCTATGTTCCTTTTTTTTATTGCCTAAAAGGTCACAATGCATAAATGGAAGGGTTTCGCCTCCCCCTAGGTTATGAGATGTACTGTGTTTTTTAGAATTGTGTTGGTGGCTCTAGACTGAAAGCTTAAATCCTTAAAGCTTAAAGTTCTACTAAGCTGCTACAGTTATAGATATAGGCATCTGAAAAGTGTTATGACGTTTATTTCAGGGGATGTAACGGCCCATACCCGTAACCAGTGTGTTTATTGATCAGAGTTAGAATTATTCAAATAATTAAACAAACAATTGGTAAACTAGTATAAAGTGTTTTGTAGTTCTAGGAGGTGTGTTAATGTGCATTGTGCTGGTATGAGCAGATCTGGCACAGCAGTGCTGCTGGAGATTTTGAACAGATGAGCTACAGTCTCTGACATGTACACGGTGAAGCAATATACACTTCTCACAATAATTACAGGATATTTTAAAATGATTATGAAGAAGATCCCATAAGAACTTCTGGATGATCTGATCTTGTCCATGCCCCATCACTGTCAGTGTGTTTTGGCAGTCTTGGGTGAGAATACACCCTACTGGACAGTCGATGTGTGGCACTCTTATCCAGTTTGACATGCTTCTGTTCACCCCCCTAAATATATCACTTGCTACTTAATCACCATAATTAAGTTTGCATCTCATTTTTGTAATCATACAACTTTTTGACTTCTTATTTGCTTTTCTGATGATCGTGTTTTATGAAATTAAACCAAATGTTTCTTTTTTTTTTCATTTTGAAACATCCACTAATGTTTGTGTGCAGTGTAGTAGAAAAGTCCATGACATTTAGATTATTTTGGGCTAGTTTCCATTGACCTGGTTACTAATTTGTTTTGTAATCCTGTAAATAAATGCAGCACCTGAGAAACAGTTACCAAACACTTTTGAGAAAACTCAGAAAACCAGTATAAGCTTGACAGCAATGAAGTTGGGACGTTATTTGAAACATAAATAAAACAGAATACGATTATTTTCAACCTGTAATCAATTGAATACACTACAAAGACAAGATATTTAATGTCCAAGGAGATAAACTTTGCTTTCTTTAGCAAATATTTACTCATTTGGAATTTGATGCCTGCAACATGTTCAAAAAAAGTTGAGACAGGGGCATGTTTACCACTGCGTTACATCACCTTTCCTTTGAATAAGACTCAATAGGCATTTGTGAACTATGTACACTAATTTTTGAGGCTTTGTAGGTGTATAATGTGCCACATTTTCAATGGGAGACAGTTCTGGACTGCAGGCAGGCCAGTGCTAGTATATTTACTATTTTACTATGAAGCCACGCTGTTTAACACATGCAGAAAGTGCCATGGCATTGTCTTGCTAAAATAAACAAGTCCTTGAAAAAGCTGTTACTTGTATGGCAGCATATGTTGCTCCTAAACCTGTATGTACCTTCACAGATTTGCAGGTTACCCCTTTCGTGATAACAAACACACCCCAAATCATCAGAGATGCTGGTTTTTAAACTTTGCTCTGATAACCATCCGGACAGTGCTTTTCCTCTTTGGCCTGGAGGAAACAATGTCCATAAATTCCAAAAATTAATTTGAAATGTGGACTCGGCAGACCACAGGACACATTTCCATTTTGCATCAGTTCAGTCCATCTCAGATGAGTTTGGGCCCAGAGAAGCCAGTGGTGTTTCTGGGTGTTGATATATGACTTTTGCTTTGCATGGTAGAGTTTAACTTGTACTTATAGATGGAAAGACGAACTAAGTTCACTGATAATGGTTTTCTGAAGTGTTCCTGATACCATGTTGTAATATCCATTACAGAGTGATGTCGGTTTATAATGTAGTGCCACCTGAGGGATCGAAGGTCATGGGCATTCAATATTGTTTTTCAGCCTTGCCGCTTACTTGCTGAGATCTTTCCAGATTCTCTGAATCTTTTGATGATATTATGTACTGTAAATGAATTTCTTTCAATTGTACAATAAGAAATGTTGTTCTTAAACTGTTGAACTATTTGCTCATGCAGTTGTTCACAAAGTGGTAAACCTCGCCCCATCCTTGCTTGCTTACCCAAACATAACACCCAATCATAACACTCACCTGTTTCCAATTAACCTCTTCACCTGTGGAATGTTTTAACAGATTATTCATTAGTAAATTTTAAACATCAAAATGCTTCTATATGGTAAATATAAATGATAAAATGGACAACGAGTACAGAAACAAGTGTACCCAATAGTGATTGGTAAGTAAAACTATAAACAGTTAGACAGTTAGATCCATACGTACACAAATCTGTAATATACAAATAATGTGTTGTGAAAATATATTGCATTATAAAGTACAGTAATTCTCCTTTTGTCCTGTATTATATCCAGGAGACGATATTTTTATCAACCTTCAGGCATCAGTACGTTTTTGTCAGTTCAGTCCCCATTAGGAATGTCCAGCTGTGCCTGTCAGTTTTTTCCTGCTTTTGTTTTAATGACACCTATTCTTATGGCAATACAATAATATCACCTCAACACAGTGTTCCCAGTATTCCCAGAGCATGCAGTGAATTTTAGAGCTGATACATATCCAGAACACCCTATAAATGTATTTAGAGTTACTGCTACGTGAAGAGATACTCAATCAAGAGATACGGATCAATTTGGTTATTGATTAGTTATTGACCAGATATTTAGCAGTGAAAATGCAACAACAATGTACTTTTTAATTCATTTATCATTGTCAAGATTTCATTTTGTGTATGTAAAATCCAGAAAAATGTAACAGTGATAGACGATATCACTGACACACTTATTCTCTGTTCTCCATTTGTTTTTGCAGACGATATGAAATTAGTCCAGTGTGTGCTGAACTTCAGGGTCAAATTCTGAAGTGCTATAGAGAAAATGCTGGGAAAGCCCTGCTGTGCTCCAGTATCGCCTCTCTCTATATGCAGTGCGTCAACAATGCTAAACAGGTAAGTGTGTATGCTTGGGTGATTTGTCTGTACTTAATCTACTGATCTAATGTGTATCAAAAGAGTTGCCTGCAATCTGTTCCAATTTCCAGTTTTCCGGTTTTCTTGCTACCATCTTGCTACCATGAGGGCATTGCCAGTATACATTTTTTAAATAATTCTCAAAAGTATTGTATAGACTTTCCACTTTTCTACAAACATGATTCTGATATACATTAGTGGCCAATCGTTTTGAAAATGGCCAAAATTTTGGTGTTCGCAAAGTGTTTTCTGCCTCAGTTTTTTAGAACAGTTTTTTAGAACTTCTTTAACTTTTTATTGCCACATATATACTCGATTTAAGCGGAGACTTATATTTACAGTGTTGACCCTTCTTCTTTAAGACTTCTTCAGTTTGTCTCTGCATGCTTGATATTACCTTCTGGGCAAAATACTGAATAATGGCAAACTCATTGTTGCCTAATCAGTGCTTCAAATGGCTTTGAAATATGGAGTCTCCTTGCCATGGACCCAAAATTTCAGTATTTTGTTCCCAGTATCACTTTTACCTTGCAACATGGTCCATGCTGGAAAAAGCTTTGTTCATCTATAAATTTTAAATCTTTGGGAGAAGTTACTCTTGTAGGATGTTTTTATACCATTCTTTATTCATGGCAGTGTTCTTGTGCAAAAGTTTGAGCGAACCCACTCCCCTGGATAACAAGCTACCAAACACATGGATAGTCTCAGAATTCTTTACTGTTGGCATGAAACAGGACTCATGGTAGTGTATTAATTGCAGTGCAGTCATTTTTCCAGATGTCCTAAAAAGCCTAAAGGGGGGTTCATCAGAGAAAATAACTTTACTTTAGTCCTGTGCAGTTTAATCCATATACTTCCTTCAGTATGAAAGTCAGACCTTGATATTTTTTATGGCTTCTTTGCTGCCCTTCTTGACACCAAGCCATCCTCCAAAAGCCTTCATCTCACTGTGCATTCAGATGTACTTAGACCTGCCCTCTGTAATTTCTGAGTAAACTCTGCACAGGTGGTGAACCAATCTCGTAGCTGCTTTCCTTTTTAGAGATGTTCTTTCCCTGGAATTGAACCACTCTCCTTGAAGGTTTTGGTTGATTGCAATCTAACAAGCAGCCTTGTCCTTGTCTGTGAACCCTTCTGATGCGATGCAATGATTACTTAACGTGTTTCCTTGGCGATAACCAAGGTTAACAGAAGATAACTTAAACTCACCACTGCCCTTTTGAAGCATCCAGCCTGCTTTTCTAATCAGCATGGCAGAGTGATATCAGCAGTCTTGTCCTCAACCTTTTCTCCTGAGCTAATGAGATAATCACTGAAATGATGTTAGCAGACCACTTTGTAAGGCTGAAATGCAATGTAATGACTTTGCAATTAATTGCTTTATGCCTGATCACTTTTCACAATCTAGAGTTAAAGCAAATTGCCACCATCAAAAACTGATGCAGCAAACTTTGCGATTCTCAGAACTTTTGTCCATGACTGTGGCAACAAAATTGAACAGTACAGGGCAAATACAGTCGAATCCGGTTAATTGGACCACCGGTTAATGGGACCAGCCGCTTATTCTGACCAAATCTTAAAGTACTGAGACAAATCCTATAATATACGTGTAATAAGCTTATTTGGACCAAAATTCTGCTTAATCAGACCAAAGAACGTGAGAGCAAATAAGAAAAAGAAGCCACAAGTCACCACTTAGCCACTGCAAAGCAGGTCAGCGATTTATGGGAGGATTTTTGGGATCCCCAGGAGAATTTATGCTTTTATCAAAGGTCAGGAAATACGAAAAGT
>JAVSBV010176556.1:0-13487 GCA_033117975.1 Parotocinclus spilosoma | reverse complement strand
GTTTTAACGACGCCGAGTGAGCGTGAAGCGTGGATGCTCGCGTTTAGCTAGCTCTAGCGTAAACAGGAAGTGACGACTGACTATATGTCATATTATTAGTCATGTGTATCAATGTAACTTTGTGTCTTTTCTAAATAGCATTTTTTTTCTAAAAGTCACATTAATAAACCAACCATAGTACCAAAAAAATAAAAAAAAATTAAAGAGCTGGGCATAGAAAATGTACTATAAATAGAGTTTTTTTTTCTGTAATCAACACATACTCTTAACACAATGATTTGACATGATTATACCTAGTTCTGCAAGGCTATGGTGTGTGCCCTTAAAATCAAACAAACTAACACAGAACACTATACCACTGAGAAATGGATCATTTGGTAAAATGCCAATGTCTATTTCCATCTCTTGTTGGATTATAAATACAACTGTAGCATTCCAGTCTCACTATTATGAAGCAGATCCATGTGGAGTGTCTGGTAAAATAGGGTAAATGTCAGCCCATGGCAAGGGACTTACTGGATGAAGTCACATAATCCTGTTTGCTACCAGACAAATTATGTCTATCTGATGAAATGCATTTCTAATCCAGCAACCTTTTAACTTCTTTTATTTTAATAAAAGTGATAGCTTGCAAGTAAAATTGTTGTTTAATATACATGGCATGCCTTTGACAGCAAAGCAGCACAAGTGAATATGAAACTTATTTTTGTTTGAAAGGGTGTACAAATGAAAGCAGTACATTTATAACATCCATCTTGTTAAAGTTTGATGTCAGAGTTTGGACGATGCGCCTTCAAGGACCTCCCATTAAGGACTCATTTTATAATCTATTTTGTTTTATAATTTAGTTTATTTTCAATTTTTTATATTACTAATTTAAATGTTATTAATAATATGTTATTTATTTATTAACCTAATTTTGCTATAATTTAATATACTTTTAGTATTTATTTCATTAAAATCTAGGCCACCCATGGAGGATGGGTCCCCTGTTGAGTCTTGGTCCTCCCAAGGTTTCTTCCTACCATTTTGGGGAGTTTTTCCTTCCACTGTCACCTTAGGATTGCTCAACTTGAGATTGGCCTTTTAGGACAGTGTAATATTGTGAAGCTGCTTTGAAACAATACTCCATTGTAAAAGGCGCTATATAAATAAAATTGAATTGAATTGAATTGAATTAAGAAATTAACCTAAAGTATACTCATTAATGTTGATTAACCCATAGATTAAGAATATGGCTGACACAAACACATTGCAGAGCAATTGAATGAGCCCACCATAGCTCCCTGTTCTTTTTAAGAACTCACACACCCCATAAATGTCTCTCACTCACCCATTACTTTCAGGCCCTCACTCTTTGCAGAACACCCTCCTGGGACTCATGATTCAGTAAGGATCATGTTCTTTGATTTCTCAAGTGCCCTCAACACCATTCAGCTCCTCCTACTGGGAAGCAAAGTTAGGGCAATGCCGATTGACACACTTACAGATTCCTGGATCATGGACTACTTTACCAGCAAGAACTGTCTAGTGAGCAGCACTGATGCACCCAAAAAACAGCACTGCCCCCTTTCTCTTCACACATTTTTTACATCAGAATTTCAGTACAACACTACCTCATGCTACCTGAAGATGTTTTCCTGATGACTTCTCTATTAAGGGTTACAAGTACTGAGTACTGAATGCAAGATGAGTGTTGGGAGAATTGCCTACAAATTAACATCAGTAGGTGGTGCTGTATCAACTAAATTAAATGTACCAACTAAACACACAATTACTGGTAAAGTCAAAGTTCCTATTATCACTGTAGCATAAGTCAAGTGTTTTCTGCTGGAACAAGATATTTGTGTATTCTTCAACACCACTTTGGTGCTCAAAGTGTGATCAATCACTGCAGTGAATGAGGGAGTTGGAGCAGCTCTGTGGTTAGATCAACCTAGAAATAGCAATAATTGAAACAGTGTGTTATAGATTCCTAGCTCTCCTGGATGAGGGATCAGCCAGCATGAGATAATAGCAATATATGACAGTTGTTTAATGGCATCTTGTAGCAGCACTCATCAATAGCAGAAGCATGCAGCAAATAATCAGTAAGACAACACAGCCATGCTTCAGTTGTGCAGCAGCATCAAGGAAGACAACAAGGATGGAACTCATCCTCAGACATACTTTATCACCATGCCACCATCACACTGCCACTGAGCAGAGTGAGAAGGTGTTGCAGCAAGTTCAAACTGAACAGTCAGCACTTTCATGGATTATGTGCTACAACAGAGCAACAGAGTGTACACTGGTTCTATTATTAATAGAGTACCTTTGACCATGCTGGTGGATACCAGATCCATATGTTTCTATCAATAAACCCTGTGCATAACCCTGTATGGGCTGTAACTGGAAATGTACTGAGGGCAGCAAAGCTAATACTGGTGATGGGAAAGTTAGTGACTGTGTTCGGACTGCAAGATTTCACATCATATTTAGAGTTTAATCATATGTTATGTAAAACAGCAACATTAAATTATTAATACACATGATTGAGTGTTATATAGGAGTTTAGGGTTAAACAATATCTGTGTTGAAATCTCATCAGCCCTAAATAGGACCAGAAAAATAAATGAAATTAAATGAAATAAATGAAAATAAACCTCTTTAAAAGTTGTTTACAATGTGAACACAAAAATTGATGAGACCATGTGCAGCTGCTTTGCTTTCAAATTTACTTTAAAAGAACTGTTTCTATGATGTACCATTCATTGATTCATTCAGTTATTCACTTGCTTCTTTAAGCATGCTTCTTTAAATTGTCTGTTGCAATGTGCAGCAGCTACTGAACTGCATCAATGAAGCTAAGAAGAGCGGAAGCTTGCATTGTTTTAACAGTGACTAAGTGAGGGCCAGAGGCCTGACTGGAGCCTGCATAGTTCTGCATGTTCACTGCTGTCTAACATTTATAAGGGGCTGGTGGAGCCACTTCATTTGTTGCACCCATGGAATGTAAAGTACTACATGTTCAAGGGTACTCTCAGATATGCAGTTCCAAAGGTTAACACCTTTTTATGAAAGGATATAAAGCTAAGTATTGCAATGGATCAGCACCAGGTGTCTGCCTTTGTGTGTGGTTTAAAAATAAAAAAGATAATATACTAGGTATAGGATTTTTAAGTTTGATAAAGTGACAGACAGAATTCAGATTAGAGGACACTTAAACTGATTAATTGAAAGAAATGGAAAGGAAATATCAACTGCAAGAAAATAATTATCACTGAGTTTAAAAAAGCTAGTATAAATTATTGTTTTGTTTGATGTGTTCACTGTGTTGCAAATATGTAAATTGAAGTGGGAGAAGTGAGGGGGATAGGATAAAGATGATGTGGCTTTTGGCCAGCCTCTCAAAGCACTGCATTATTATATAAGTGCAAAAGAGCAATAGTCATCTAGTCATAGTCATCAAGTGTCAACTTTGTTTTTTGGGGGGAACACGGGTAGTGACTGGGTGCACACCCAGAACCTGTTCCTCAGGGTGTGGGGTATTTACTGCATATATGTTTTAGAACCTCAAACCATGCAAAGTGATTGTTTGGGACAATTTAAGAAGTGATTGGCATTCTTCTCATTTGTGACAGTATTTATCAGTGCTGATAATCAAAGGTCTGTATTCTGGAGTCAGCATCACAGAGATGTGCTTATATGGGGATGAGGGTGCTTTAAATGCTACTTTAACAGTTGTGTATGCATTATCCGTTATGTTTTCTCCACTAGTCACAAAGTACATTTATTTATACAAGTGTGGGAAAACTTTATTTAGGTTTGACTGGTCAAAGTTCCCGGCAAAAAATGCGTACTCCCTCAGGATTTGTATTATGCAGACTTCTGGATATCCAGGGCCATATTGGTGTCAGCATCAGGAGAAATATATACAGCAATTATAAAAATGACTGAGAATTCCCATGGGAGATAGAAGGGCTGACATTTTACTGACAAGGGCTCAATGTCCAGTGTACATTGAGAAAAATAACTTTTTAGTCTGTACTCCATCTGTTGTTGATGTAAATGCATAAACCTCCTGCCCATGCTTTATCGCTGAGATAAAGATATCACTTTTAGTGAGTTTTTTCTTTCCACTGTCGCCCAGCCTTGCTCAATTTGGGATTGGCCTTTTTAGACTATATAAGATTGTAAAGCTGCTTTGAGACAATGCTTTGATATAAAAAATGCTTTATAAATAAATTTGAATTGAATTGAGAGAATTCTCAATCTCATTCTCTATTCTATCAGCAGCACTATTAGTGTTGTTAGCTTTGCTAAGCTAATAGCGTTGTCCATAACTGTTTGTTTAGCCAGTTCCTGCTGACCACAAAGTACAGCAGTCTTTCTTTCTTAATGTTTTAATGTGATGTTCAACCTGATAGTCCAATTTATTTTCCAGAGAGCGAACATTCACCAGCAGAATTTGTGGTAGCAGTGTTCTGCAGGAGATAACTGTGCACTAGCTCCGGCACAAGCTCTTCACTTATGCTTCTGCATAAACTGCCGCAGTTGTCACTTCTGGAAGTGGCCAGACATGTAATTGAGCAACCCTCACACTGTGTGCACAGCAGTCAGAGACTTTCAAGTAAGTCCTTTGTGTTTATGTCCACACTGTCCATGTTCGATGATGCATACCATGACATCAGGTTGTGTTGGTCCTTGGACCTTCTCTTATGATAAGGGATAGCATGTTTTTTTGGTGTTTTTCTTTTTTGTCTTTGCCATGAGCATAAGTCGTAGGAGTACAAGACAGTAATTAGTAGTACAACACTTTGAAGTAAAGATTTCCTGACTCGTTATAGTATTCTAAAGTCTGGCAGTATAGTAAATTAAGGCAAACAGCGCAATAACACTGAAACAGTGAAAAACAGGCAAGTTTCAGGCAATAAGCTGTTACCTTGGGGGTTAAACCAATGTGCAGTGTAAAACACTAGAGACAGAATCTGACAGCCTTAAGGAGCAATCAGCATGCTGTATTTGACAGGCGGTTTTGAGCATGCTGATCAGGTGAGTGTCGTCACACCACTAACATGCCGCCCCCCGGTCTTTACTCTTTGTGACCTTCTTAGGTTGTCAGGGTATGCTCTGTGGGAGGCCTCAATGAGAGCCAGGTCCAGATTGGCACACCTAGGGATCCAGCACTGCTTTACCGGTCTGTAGCCCTAACAGTCGAACAAGTATTGAAGGTCACACCCACTGCGCCTTACATCTAGCAGACAACTGATTAAGCAGGGAGCTTGGCCATCAATGATGTGGACAGGGAGGCGAGGTCAAAGGTGGTCAGGCTTGATCTGGGATATGTAAAAAGTGGGGTGGATCTTTTTGTGCCTAGGAGTTGCAGAGCTGAGGCTGATAAGATGGATGATCTTCAATGTGTAGGAATAGGTAGGGCTTGTCCTTTGGCAGTGATTGGTGACATCTTGAGCAGCGTACATGGTCTTGAATGAACAAAACAGCCAGGTTTACCAGTTGGCAATGATGCAGCATAGAGTCACCTCGAGGTCCTGTTTGGAGTGCTTGGTCTGCCCATTGGACTAGGGGCGATCTGAAAGACTTGCAGTGGCTGCCAGTGTCTTGCAAACGGCTTGCCAGACTTGTCACATAAGCTACGGACCCCTGTTAGAGATGATATTCAGGGGTATTCCGTGAATCCTGAATATGCTGTTGATGAGGAAGGTGGCAGCTGTCTTAATGGTGGTAGGGAGCTTGAGGAGGGGAATGAGGCGGATACCCTTGGAGTAGTGGACAACCACCATAAAGATGACGGTCATGTCACTGGATTCCTGGAGTCCACCACAATGTGTGACCAAGGTCTAGAGCTTGGTCGGAAGCTTTACTGCACACACAGATGGCGTAGGCTGAGACAAACTCTCTTGTGTTAGCTTCCAGGGTAAACCACCAGAAGTACTGCTTGACAAGTTCTAGGGTGAATCAGATGCCGAGCCTTGGGCTGTGCACCTGTTGGAGGACTGAGGGACAAAGAACCCACCAAGGGCATCAAGCTACGGGTGGGGTTGGTCTTCCACGATAGCTTTGAGGACCTCTCAGGTAATGTTGGCTACAATGCAGTCAGAGTGAACAATGGACAGGGTCCGAGAACTGGTGAGAGAGGGTGTCTGTCATCACATTACGGGATCCTGAGCAGTAGGTGATCTCTAAACTGAACCAGCTGAAAAACAGAGCCCACCTGGCCTGCCTGGGATTCAGCCTTTTAGCTGCTTGGGTGTATGTCAGGTTCTTGTGGTCAGTCCAAAAGATGGCTGGGGGTGCCCTCCAACTAATGTCTCCACTCTTTTAGGGCCCAGTTCACAGGTAAAAGTCGTAGTTCGCTTTGGCAGGAGAAAACTGGTGTGCGAAGGGTACACATGGGTCAAGTCAACCTTCGGGTCTGGACCTTTGGGAGAGCACAGCGCTGGCCCCCGACTCGAACGTGTGCACTTCCACGAGTGTGGAATTTAATGGTGTGTCAGGACTGGGGAGGAGCTGAACAGTTAAAGGCCTCTCCTGTTTCTGAGAACTAGGAGAAGATAATGTTAGAGGAAGTGAATCAGATAAATGACAATGCTGTCAAACTGTATGCCTTGATAAAATTGGCAAACCCCAGAAACTGTTGCAGGCCCTAGCGGTTGGAGGGAGCTGGCCACTCTGCTACTGCTCGCACCTTGACTGGGTCTGCCTGAAACCTGCCTGGCTCAATGATGTAAACCCAGAAACACCACCATGCTTTTGTGCAACTCAAATTTAGGTATACAAAGATAAGTCTGTTAAGGAAGTCCTAAAGCACGTCATTCACATGAGCCTGGAAAACGGCAAGTGCGTTGGTGAGACCAAAAGATATGACTCGGCAGGTACTCTAAATGTCCAAGCTATTCTATTATTCTTATGTTGGTGTTAGTGTGATTGCTATTGCATTCTGCACTGATTGGAGGAATTGCTACCTGGATAATACATATGGGCAAACATACAAGATGGTATGCGATGCAAAAATACACATTCCATGCCCCTCACCCGTGTACAACAAGCTCATGGGGGATTTGTATTTGTCAGACCAGTATACTATTACTAAACGATGCAGCACAAAATGCTGAAATGGTACAGAAAAAAATGAATCATTTATTGAACATTGCTGCGAGTAATGCCAACATTTTACAAATAACTTTTGCAACAGGAGAGCATGATCCACATGGAGGAGCTTACTGGACAACTGTTTGGTCTGACACAGAAAACCCCTGCAACAACAGCCAGTGCTCTTCACATGCCAGTTCCTGGGACTAAGCTTGTCACTGACCAAAGGATGAAGGCTATTACACCCAAGACATTGTATTTCAAGATGCATAGAGAAAAGCAAGTAAAGCCCACTTTGAAGTATGAGGAGTGTCAAGTCTTCCTTTGACTTTAGAGATACATAAAATGTTGAAATGCTGGGACCATGAGCAGGACTGACAATTCATTAAGCAGTAGTTTGTTTGTTTTAACACAACATTTTTAATAAACTGTAAAATGCTTATACTGTCTCTTCTCTTCTTAGACTTTCCAAACTGACAACTTTGACAGCTGGGCAGGGAGGTCTCAGCTGCATGTTCAGACCAGAGGAATGTGATACGAATATGAATATTCAATGTGTGAGTAAGTGGCTTTGAAAAAAACCAGGAACTCAAATGTTAAAACTTAAAGATTTTAACATGTTAGATGTCAGACCACATACAATTTCTGAAAGCTGCAAGCAAAAATGTTTTTCCATGTTTTTAAAGTTTAAAGCCAAAAAGCCAAACCTTGTAGATGTATAGAATAAAGCTACTATTTTGGGAACTATGTTTTTCGGATGATGAAAATACACTGCTCACAAAAAGTCATCATATTTTATCATCATCCTTAACTTTACTGAGCAATGAAGATTATACATTCATACTTATATAATTGTTGCTAAGTTATCCAGAGTTATATAGTTCAATATCTTTAGATAAAACCCTTGATATATCTAGCATTCTGGAATCAATGTTTTAGTTCAGTAAAATGGTTACAAATGTAAAGTGGCTGAGGCCTTAAACTCAAGAGTTAAAGATGTGTCCTATTCACATAAAAAAGGATGAGGAAGGAATGAGCCCTACAGCCAAGTATTCAAAAAGATACAACCCCTGACAAAAATTATGGAATCTCCACTCTTGGAGGAATATCTTTCAATTGTTTAATTAAAAAAAATATTCATAGAGGCATGCCACAAAAAAAAAGAAATGCATATAATTTCTGTAAAAAAAAAAAAAAAACGTTTTGTGGCATCTCCATGATCAACATTTTGCTACAAAGGTAAAACAAAGTCTTAAAAAAGACTGGGGTGGCTTAGTAGCCCCCAGAGGTCATGGTAGGTAATAGGGATATGCCAGACAAGTGAAGTGGGGGTGGAGTATGCTGGCTTCAGAGAAGATGTAGATGTATGGCATACGTTTAACATCACAATTAACTGAATTCGCTCCAACTCAAAAACTAAACCAAGACCAGTGGATGTGTGAGTTGATCCCAGTAATGGGATCTTGACTCCCCTTATGCAAACTATTAAGCAAATTCATTACACAAATGTGCTCTGCGTCTGATGGGCAAGAGGACAAAAAAGTGAAGCAGTGCCTACAAGAACTGATCTACTGGCCATTAAAATTGGGTAGCCAGGTTTATTAGAGATTGCAAACTGGATGGATTGGCACAGGCCACAACGCCATTCTTGAGTTGATCTTTCAGCTCCTTGTTAAATCTGCAATTGGTTGCTAGCATCCAGTTGACTGCTGTAAGTGCTCCAACCCGGCCAAAAATCACTAAGAACAAAATAAGAGTGAATGAAATACCAGGGATTAATTAAGCAGTGTGATGAAGCTTGTAGAGACCAGTTGTGTACAATGGCAGCAGCAGAGCAGGTAATTGACAAGAGCAGGAAGGTTCTTATAAGCTAGCAGATAAAGCAGAGAGACACACACTCCAGGTACAGATGTAGATCCAAAAACATACAGATAGATGATAAGAGCAGAAAAGAGAAAAAAAAAGAGTAAAGCTTACAATTTAGGGCAATCTACCTTTGATGCTTCGGTGAAAAGCATGACAGGACAGTCACTTTATGGTGAGTTGGATGTACCACACATTGGAGGATTGGATGAATGTTGCTGCTATACCAAGGAGAGTCTTTTGGATTGTCCAGAAGCTCTTGACAGAGTCTTTAGTGTAAGATGAGTTTTAAGTGGAGTCTGGAACATGGAGTCTTATAGGTGTTTAATTATCCAATCAGATAAGTTCACTCACTTAAGTATGAAGTGACTCCCATGGTAAAAATTAAGGGTACACTGGTAGACATCAGTAGTGAAAGAGGTTATCACATTGTAGAAGGTTTTTGGTATATTGTCCTCAAGGAGATCTCCTGATTAGTGTAGAGATATTGTGGTTCCAAAGGGATGCAGCAACTCTATCTGCAGACACTAAAGCTCAAACTTTGAGAGGAGTTTGGAAAAACCACGAAAAAAGACATTCACGCTACCTCAGAATATGTTATGGAAGGCTGACCCATACCTCAGGAGTGCAAGACTGGGAAAGTTGAAAAGTAGTGGAATGAACATTTTTAATTTTGTTATGGGATCATAAGGGATCCCACGAGGTAAGGGGCCAGAACCCAAAATAAAAATATCTACAGATAGGCAATCAATTAAAAGTTAGTGATAGTGTTAGAAGTTTAGTAATATGCAGAACATCTAAATTAATTTGTTGAAAACATACTAGTTGGTTCTGCCTAGCATAATTAAACAAGTCTTACTGATTCGTCATAATAGTTATGTTGTTTTATGTAATTCTGTTATCACCTTCTTGTATTTTGCTGTAAAAAATCTGTATATTTGAATTTGTCTGA
The DNA here is from genome assembly GCA_033117975.1 of Parotocinclus spilosoma. NCBI lineage: Eukaryota > Metazoa > Chordata > Actinopteri > Siluriformes > Loricariidae > Parotocinclus > Parotocinclus spilosoma. Next base: position 3,580 of record JAVSBV010176556.1, on the reverse strand, counting down.
TATTGCTCAAATGTACCTGTTATCCTTGATCCTTTTGCTACTGACTAGAAGGTGCTGCTTTGGTAAAAGCTTAAAGAAGGACAATTCATGGTATATATATAATTGTACTATACGTAATAGTTTTATGTTTGTTGCTATCTCATAAACATTGATTTGTATATATTCAAGTTCACTAAAACTTCACTGGAGGCCATAATACCTAACCAGGTCTAATCACGTTTGTTACTAGGATGAAGGATAGCATCTAATGAATGGCTCTACCTAGTTTTGTAGGTATGTATGCATGCACACTTAAATACACACACACCTGCACAACAGTGCTGTATGTTCAGGCTCTCTGTATTCAGCCTGTTTGGCTTAACTCATATAGCACGTGTAGCAGAAACTTTTTAGACTGTAATATTGTTATGATCCAGACATTTGTCAACTGTCAGCCCAGTCTCATCCTGCTGGATAGCATTAGCTCCATTCTAAAAATCAGATTGCGTTAGTGGACTGCCACACACTTGTCCACACTTGTCTGCATGTCCACATGAGGTACCTGAAACATAAAAGAGTGCTGATTGCTAATATGTCAGTTAAAGCAAAACAGCTCAGCATGATTCAATTCATTTTTCACAGTATAATAAGCATGCATTTGCTTTGTACACACATTGCATGATTGATGGAAGCCCATGGCAACAGAACTATCTAAAGAATCTGAAAAAAAAATGAAAATGAGGCAGGGAAGTAAATCTGAAGCTCAGTGATACAGAGCTAGCAGGTATGGTCACAAACAATTAGTCAGCATTTGCAAGCTGTTTGGCACAGATGTTGTTGACAGTTTAACAGTTGTGGCCCGTTATGTTTACACCAAAACCAGTCTTTCTTATCTGCTCCTGAGCACTGCTACTAACCTTGATAAAGTATATGGTCTCAAAGCATTTACCACAAATCAGCAAGAGATCACAAGAAAGACAAAAGTACTAGTAAACAACCTACATGTGGAGGCTAAACATACAAAGTTATTATCCAGATATTTGAAACAGCTAGCATGAATAATATTCTGGGTGTACATGTTAACCAAGGTGGGTGTGTATATTTCTCTTAGAAAAAAAGGAAACATGTAGGTGTGTGGAATATGAGGCATAACACATAAGTATTTGATGGTCTGCCTCAACTATCTACACCAGCAGACCATGCATATTGTTATACATGTGGGTGCATGTGTGTACTGATTTAACAAGAATGTAGACTGTCATTTGTTAGTTAGTAGCAAGGACTAGAAAAGGCAGCTGCTGTGCCAAAACAGCAGCATGTAGCCTTCAAACATTACAATAAAGTGCATGTTCAACCTTAAAGCACTTAGAATGGGTCACACCTGGGTTCTGGCAGACACTGACACATACAATGTGGTTATTGCACAAAGTAGATCTGGATTTTGTGTTTTATCTGTTTACAGGTAACGAAAAATTAAGAAGGCCATTTTAAATAGAATTGAAAGGGCAAAGTAGCTTATTTATTGCATACTTTAATGTGGATGCACCAAACAATGATTAAGGAAAATAAATAAGTACATTTCTGTGCTATTTTACAACCATGTAATGAGTTACAGAAGCCAACAAATCATAAAACATGCAAACAACCTATAGAGAATCATGGCACATGTAGATGAGGTGAGGTCGGCTGCCGTCACAATCGCTCCCAGCACCCTACCCGTTATTGGACCATTTCTATGCAATAAACCACGGAAATTCAAAGGTAAAATCTCTCTATGGCTTTCAACAGACAACAACAGTTGTTGTTTTTCGAGACAACAACTCCTGGACATTAAAAACAAAAACGCTCACTGCACTCAATTCTGAACCTGGAACCGAGCTGGCCAAGTGAGATGCTGAAGAAACGACGGCCCCGAGGGAAGAGAGCTGGCGTGAGGAACAGACTGATGGCTCGAGCGCATCGTGCTCCACTACCGAGCATCCTGTTAGCTAATGTCCAGTCTCTCGAAAACAAACTGGACGAACTCAGGGCCATTAAGTTCTAGAGGGATACGCGAGACTACAACATCTTGTGCTTCGCTGAAACATGGCTGACCCCAGCGGTACCGGACCATGCCATCCAGCCATCCGAGTTCTTTTCGGTACACCGAATGGACAGAACCATGGATTCAGGGAAGTCGCGAGGTGGTGGAGTATGTCTGATGGTAAACAGCAACTGGTGCGGCAGCAACAATGTTTTATCACTCAGACAATTCTGCTCACCCGACCTGGAACTCTTAACCATCAAATGCCGTCCTTTCTATCTGCCTCGGGAGTTCACCTCAGTGATCGTCAGTGCCGTTTATATTCCACCTCAAGCGGATACGGACATCGCTTTGGGTGAACTTTATAAGACTCTCACTCGGTACCAAGACCTTCATACGGACTCTGTTTTCATTGTGGCTGGGGATTTCAACAGCGCTAACCGCAGACGCCTCATGCCAGAATTACACCAGCACATAACCTGCCCAACCAGAGGCAACCGGACACTGGATCAGTGCTACACATCCTAAAAGAACAGCTACAAAGCTACTGCGAGAGCAGTGAAAGAGGCTGAACGACGGTACAGCAGGAAACTAGACTCACAATTCCAACAAGGTGGCTCTAGAGACCTGTGGCACGGATTAAAGACAATGACTGATTACAGACCATCAACAAAGGTGATAAGGGCAGATGCTTCCCTGGCAGGTGAGTTGAATACTTTCTTTGCTCGCTTTGAGTCTGCTGCTGGAGGTGTTAATTGTGCCAGCGGTGCTATCCATACTAATGGTGCTAACAGCGCTATCAACAGTACACTTGCTGATAGAGCTATCAACGGCCCATTTGATGTGGATGGTGCTGCTGGAGCCAATGAAGTCAAAAGCACAGACAAAGCAGCTGGGAGTAGGAAACTCACACCTACTAGAGGAGATAACACCCTCATCATCACAGAGCACGAAGTACGGAGGACCTTCAGGAGAGTGAACACCAGGAAGGCAGCAGGACCAGACGGAATCCCCGGACGAGTCCTGAAAGTCTGCGCGGACCAGCTCGCACCTGTGTTCACAACAATCTTCAACATGTCCCTGGAAGAATCCACAGTACCCAAGTGCTTCAAACAGTCTGTCATAGTACCCGTGCAGAAGAAACAACAGCCCGCATGCCTGAACGACTACCGGCCAATTGCCCTGACACCCATTGTGATGAAGTGCTTCGAGAGACTCATCAGGAACTTCATCACATCCACATTACCTGCAACACTGGACCCACTTCAGTTTGCATACAGACAAAACAGATCCACAGATGATGCAGTGAACTATCTGTTACATACCGCACTCACACACCTGGACACTGGGAGGGGTAATTATGTTAAAATGCTGTTTGTTGACTTCAGCTCAGCATTTAACACAATTATTCCCTCCAAACTTACTGGAAAGCTGGAGAACCTCGGCATCAACCCACCACTGTGCAGATGGATCTTCAGCTTCTTAACCAACAGACAACAGGCAGTGAGGGTGGGGAAGCACATCTCACCATCCCTAACCCTCAGCACAGGAGCACCCCAAGGCTGTGTACTGAGCCCT
>JAVSBV010176536.1:0-13488 GCA_033117975.1 Parotocinclus spilosoma | reverse complement strand
TACTCCGGTTTCCTCCCACAGTCCAAAGACATGCATGTTAGGTTAATTGATTACTCTAAATTGGCATTGACTTTTGTATATATTTGTGACTAGTGTTGAGATAAACTTGTGTATGGATATAACCTCGTGCGTGTCTCTTACATGGCCACTGATGCTGATAGCGACGTTAAAGAAGCCAAATAAATATATATACACACACACACACACACACACAAGTCAATGCCAATTTGGAGTGATCAATTAGCCTAACACGCATGTCTTTGGTCTGTGGGAGGAAACCGGAGTGCCCGGAGTAAACCCACGCAGACACGGGGAGGACATGCAAACTACACACAGAAAGGACCCAGGTCTCTCCACACTGGGATTGAACAAAGGACCTTCTTATTGTGAGGCAGCGGTGCTACCCACCGAACCACCGTGTTGCCTCAAACCCAATATATGTCATGATTTGAGGTTGCATATGGACAAATGGTTGTAATTTAGCTTTGCCATGAGAGTATGTTTTGGGTCACTGATTTGCAGAAAACTGCCAATTGAGAGTACAGGTAATAGTTCTGGTGCAAAATCCATGTGTATTAGACGAGTTATTATACACTGAAATTTTTACATATTTCCATAACTCTTTTTAACCACTCCCATTCGTTTTGTCCTACTCCCTCATTTTGTTTGAGCCATGGCTGAAATTACCGGTAGATACAGGAATTAATTATTTTCTAAACCTTTAAAGTCACGTTACACTGTATTAGACCGTGGTGCCACCCAAACATACAGAAGCTTAATTGCAAGTGTTACTTTTGTATTATCAAATGGAATTCTTAAATAAATTATATAATTAGTTAATGTTAACTTATTATATTAGTTATCCAAACTGTGGACTAAAATAGCTTACTGTGCATTAAATACTGGATAAAATAATTTTTATGTGTTCCAAATATGCAGCTGTTAAACAGCTAAAGTAAACAAGTTCTGTGGTAATTTGAGTAGTATTCAACATGAGCCAGTAGCCTACTAATTTTAGTGAACTATTCTTTTTCCTATATTGTTTGTATCGTACTCTTGTGTTCAAATCATGGTTTGTGTTTTGACTAGGATATTTATCTGTCAAGCTTGTATCTGTTGTAACTACAGAAACACATATTGAAATTGGAATGTAGATGTACATATGATATACCCTCACAAATATATGAATACATGCATACTGATTTAGTTTATAGCCAGCTTTATTTATGGAGTATTTCTGTAAGCATATATATTTCATATAGAGGCTCAGAGGGAAAATAAATCTTTCAGTTTTCGCCCCCCAAAATAATATGGACCTTGGTCAAGAGATTCATTGTGTCTCAAAAAAGATGACTACAATAAATATGCTTTTACGTTAAGTTTAACTGTGCTTAAGAAAGTTTATATTTATAGGAAGAGTTACAGCCTGTGTGGTTCGGGTGCTTTGGGATTCGAACATCAGTATCATTACAAAACATAATGCAGCAATTGTAATGACCAGCAGAGGGCAATCTGCAGCTGTACATAAACGTAACTGAATAGCTTGCTGTATTAAACGAGAAACAAAACTTAAGTATGGTTAAATACACTTATTAACAAACACGTCGTTCAATGCAAAAAAAAATGTTTCTTATGTATTTAACTGAATCCATCTTTGTTTTCAGCAATTATCTTATCACTAATAGTTTGTTCCAGTATATTCGTAACACACCAGTAGTGTACGTACCAGTGCTACAGCATTTGAAACAATGTGTAAAAAAAATAGACATATTCATTGTTTGGACAGTGCAATATCTCCTTTTTAATGACTTCACATGCCCACTGTTAATTAGCATTTTCCTATTAGTTTCACTCTAGAACTCTGGTGTGATTCATTTTCCTCTTGATGTACTTGTATTTTAACATAAAAAACATACTTCCACATCCCTTGTTAAAAATGTGATATGCATTACTTTGGTTGTAAAATAGGTGACCACGTTGGACCCCCTTATACGTGTGTTATATGGGTCAGGCATCTTACAGCATAGGCAAAATTTCATACATCAGAGGGCATTAGACCTTTTCATTCCATTACCAAGGTTTGGAGAGAAACAAATGATCCCATTTCAGATACTGTTCAAATACTGCTACTTCGCAATCTGCACAGCCACCTACAACTTTAACAAAATAGTGACATTTGCCGTTGACACTGTGATGGTCGGCTTATTCTCAAATGATGACGAGATGGCCTACTTGAGTGAGGTGAAGAAGCTGTCATCATGATGTGAGGCTGGACCTGGAGCTGAACGTTTAAAAGACCAAGGAGATGGTTTTAGTCGTCAGGAGGGAGAAGCAGAGGATCCACTACACACCGCTTCAGATCAATGGAACCCGGGCTGAAAAAGTGTATAACCACAGGTACCTTGGAGTCCATATCCCAGAGAACCTTACATGGACCACGCACATTTTCACTCTGGTAAAGAAGGTAAGGCAGTGTTCACCCTAACCCTAAGAAAGTTTAGGATACCTGATGTGCTGAACGCTTTACTGGGATTACACTGCCCAGACTGGAAGACATCGACTAAAGGCGCTGCAGATCATCAGGCGTTTGGATCATCAAGGACATTCACCACCCAAACCACAATCTTTTTCAGCTGTTACCCTCTGGGAAGCGTCTCTGCTCCATCTGTGCCAGGACTGAGAGGATGAGAAGGATAATTTTCCCACAGACCATAAGGACTGTAAACAGATAAGACTGAGTACAAGTACACACACACACACACACACACACACACACACACTCTGCACACATATTTACAGGACTGACTGACCAGCCATTGCTTGATTGATTTATTTATACTACCTTTCCTCAACTTTGCAGAGTTGAACATTTGTATTCACATTTATTCATATATAATACTTCATATTTATTTTTACCTTAATTTTTCCCATACAGTCTATGGAGAAAGTCACTTTACATTTCTTTGTACTTTGTATTACAACTGCACATGTGACAAATAAAGAACCATGAACCTTTTGTCTAACACATACTGTATAAATGGTATAACAACAAAAAGGAAAAAAAAACTGTTAAATATCCTGATCATCTGCTATGAGGTAAAGTTTCAAAGCTCAAGTTGGGAATGGTGCAGATACCTGGAGGGATGTGATTGGCAGGTAAGTCCTTTCTAAAGTGAAATGCCATTTCAGTCATCGGCTGTCAATAACAAACAGCATGTTCAAACAAAAGACTGCTCACAAGCATACTTGATAGTAATCGTTTTTTGAAAATGTCATTCTTCTTGAGGCAATATATTCTGGATCCTCAGGTGAAGATTCCACTTGGTGGTGAGTTGGAACAGTCACACAGGCCATTGCCTGGATGTTTCAGATTAATCTAGGATAGGCTTTTCAGATTGTTGATGGCAGAAGATTGGTTCAAAATTAATTTAACTTTCGCCTCTGAAAAAACTCCGCTGTGCTGAGTGAGGTTGAGGACACTTTGTCAGAATGGACCTTGTTTACTCAGTGTACTTAATCATAATCATGGTTATCATGAACACTTTAGGTAAGTGTATATTTGTAGGGGTAAGCGTATCTTTGCCATTCAGTCTTTGTATTTACTGAATTTCCCTCTGAACAGAGACCCCAGGACAAATCCAGGACCTCTTGGAGGGACTATATCTCACGATTGCCTGGGGAGCACCTTTGGACCTCCAGGAGGAGATAACATCCATAGAGAACACTGCAATAAACTTTTCGGCCTCTTGCCTCAGCGACCTTCACTGGGAATGACATACGGTATTTTTTCTGTTTAATTTTCATTATATACCAGTTTTGACTTGCGTCAGAGCTGAAGACAAAGCCACACTCACAACAACTAAGTTAAAATTTATGACTTTTCATAACTTATTCTTCCAGAACTTCTAGAAATACTGGACACAACATCAACAAGGCAAGCATACACCCTGAACAATACAAATTAAATTTCCATGCTGAATTTGCTTTCCAAGTATGCATGTTTTTCCTAAGTTTTCAATACAATTTATTGAAAGTATCTCTCTCAGAACATATTGCTGTAAACAAGAGTCTGCTGTTGGCTCACGATCTATAGCAATGATGTAAGTCATCTAGTTTAAGAACGAACAAAACTTCAGCAGGCATATGTCAAAGTTTTTCTTGGTTATCTGTTATTTCTCAGTGCTGTATATGGTGCAGGTTTTTGCTGTGTTGCCTGCAGATAAAAGTGAGTCAGTAGTGGTTTTTTCCAGTCTTTTCATTTTTGCAGGAGCTGATGCACTAATTTACATCCAGCAGCATGTTTTTGTGTCAGTTTATATTTTAATCAGACATTTGTAGATACATTTGCATAGCATTTTAACCATTCCCACAACTGCTCCAAAACTAAAAGTAAATTGTTCCTTACTTTATTTTGAATGCTGGTGTATTATAAAGCCTATATTCAATTATTCCATTGTTCATCTTAGCTGTACTGACACAGTTTGTGCAATTTGTAATATCAGGTAGCAGTTGCAATGACTTCATCAAAAAGTAAGCATCTAAGTATAGGCAGTGCAGAGAAGGTGAGCTTCTCTTAGAACAAAAGCAAGGTTTACCAGTTTAACAGATTGATTTGAGTTGTCTGTATGAGATGATGAGGACAGTGGTGAACAGGATAATTGAGTGAGCAGCAGATGATTTGTAACGCTTACATGACCAGTATTGGTCTTTTTATTTAAATTAAAAAAATGTTTTCACTTTTCAGTATAAATGTTCTAAATGTTTCCCCAAATCTTTTTATGTCATCCTTGGGTGCCTTTGAAAATCCTTTAACATCAGAATGTCTTTTACTAGAGAGAGTAGAAACGGAAGAGATTTTTCTTTTCCATTTGTAGGTTATATGAACAACCAGGTCCTTAGAAATATTTTTGTAAGCTGTTCTCACTTCATTCATCTCTGCAATGTATGAGTGTGACTGTGGTGATGTAGCTGTTAAGATACTGTACTAGTGACTAGATTGTCCAGGGTATAAATCCCAGTACTGCTAAGCTGCCCTGATGTGCCTTTGAGCAAGTCACTTTTTGAAATCTTAAAATCACAATTGAAGTCTTGTATCAAATCTAAAATTATTATAATTTCATTTGCCTTGATCAGTGCTTTATACACATGAACAGATCTGTCTTACAGTATGCTTGTGCCAAAAAACAATCATATCTCATACTGATGTGACCATAAGTGGGCCCAGTACTGAGAAATTGGCCCTTTCCACAAAATTTCTGGGTTACTGTAGGCATTTGGTATCAGTTGGGACTCCTTAAAGCAAAATAAAAGCTAGGTTCTTTGTCAACTTATGGATACACGGGAGAGATTTGGCAGACATGCAGTTTGCAAAATACTTTGATGATGGAATTGTATTTTGGCACTGCTTAGTGCATGGATTTTGAGTTTGAGTCATTAATGCATGATTAAGTATCATTTATTCGGGTGGGGTAGAAGATCCTCTATATGCAGTTCATGGAATTACTTAGCACATATGGGACTTGTTTTCAGAAGAAGGATGTAGACGTTTGAGGTAAATTAGCATTAGAGCTTTTGAGGCTGCTACTTTCATTGCAGCTCTGAACGCATGTGTTTGGACTCCATACTATAGATTTAGGGTTTCACTTGTTTATTGCAGTGTGTTTATTCAGTGTTGTCTTAAAATATACTTACATATATTGCTTGGAATAATATGTTGGGCAACTGTTTGGAAGAGAAAAATGTTTGAACACCATGACTAACTGTATGACTCCCTGGTGCGCTCAGTCATTACTTGATATCTTTGCCCAGGAAGTCAATTTGTATAAGGAGCCTTGAATGACAAGTGCCTCCTTAAACCTGCCACAGGAAAACATGAACTCATAGATTTACCTCTGCTGTTTTCCTGATTGCCATTTATTGAAGTTGCTAGTGATTTCAATACTGGGTATGGTTATTAAAATACTCCATATGTTACAGTAAGAAATAGAGAATTAGGGTAGCAGGAGTTTACAGTGTGATTTAAATGTATAGTAACAGACTATAAAGAAGCGATATAAGCGGTGAGGTCAATGTTCTCACTGAAGCCATATTTGTTTTTAAACTTTGTCATTGGCCATGGGTGGCACTCCTTATAAACCCAGATGTTCCAATCAGAACATTTTCCAGAACATGACTCTGGCTGCACTGATTATGTTCCTCTCACAGTGTATCCTGGTACCATCACTGTTTTCGTCGGTAGCGATCTTCGGACGACCACAATGTAGCTTGTTGTCCACAGACTTTGTTTCAAACGCCTTTTCACTATAACAATTCTGATATTGACCAGTCTGTTTGAATTTAAAACGTTTAATGGGCACCCTAAATAAAACACTCATTGGTGAGTTCTTCCAAACACAATGCACATAAGCATTTGTTTCAGCTGACATTTATAGCAACATGATCAGCATGATTCAGCATGATCAGGAATAACATGAAAGGGAACAGACTCATAGTGTTAAAAGGATGTAAAACTTGTTTTATTTGGCATGCATTTCTGTCCTTCCACTATGGACTAAGCTGAGTAGAGGTTTGGTTTGGTCCAGTAGGGACTCCTTAGGGGTTTTTTTAGGAGTAAGGAACTCTTGTGTTTTGGGTGATTAGGAAGCAAAGCAGCTGCTGAAGACCCTTAATTTATCACACTCCTGTGTCCCCTGCTCTCTCGTATGTGGGATGAAACAAATGTATAATTGTAATGGATGAGCCAGTTCAGTGGCGTCCATGAGGAAGGCCATCACTCAGCGTCTAGCCTCTGAAAAAAGTGTGGGTATGTTTAACTAAATGCCTCACCTCTGGACATACTAAACTGACATTACTACCTTTTTAACCCTTTCTCACTATTCATCTGTCTTGCAACCATTGATGCCCTATATCATGAGAACTGTAATACAAGATTTTATTTCCACTGAAATCCAGTAAAGAAATGCTGTCTATGGGAGTGTGTACTTCATGATGAAAGACATGGCATGTACTGCTACCATTGAGTCATTTATTGACAGAACCCATGAATGAAGAAAAGCAATGCATTGTGTGGGGTTGTCTGTATGCTATTTATTCAGCAAAAGGAACAATGTGTTAAACAGTACATTATGTATTCACAATGTATTTTGGATTACAGTATAAAAGTCAGGATGTTCTTCAGTTTGACCATTTGTTCCATATGTAAAATGAAAGCCAGTCTGTATCTAAATTGGCCTAAAACTGCATTAATCAGAATATCAAATAATAAAAAAGACCAAAGCCCTCTTATAATCTATCCTAAAAAAGCAAGTCCTAGAAGGCCAGAGCAAAGTATAGTTTGATGAGTCCCCGTTAAAACCATATTGATTCACCTAAGCCATTAACATTCATTCTAAAAGTTTAACATAAAAATGAAGATCAAATCAACTCTTCTTACATTTACATTTCATATCTGTAAATTTTACAGTGAACACAATTTTAATGTGCCAATCAGAACAGTGAATTATTATTAATGTATTTAAAACTATATAAAATTGCTAAAGATTTTGCCAGTATTTACACATTTAGTAGTGCAGTAGAGTGTATAAAATAAAAACTGGTCTATGTTTGACACTACATGCTCATTTGACTAAACTGCATTGACAGTGTTTCAAAGAGTATATGAGAATTATTGTTTGCTTTAAAAATCATGATATACATTAATGTATTTTGCCTTATTATTGACTTTTTTATGTAAAGGAAAACCCCAAGGTATTTTGTACATTTTTGTGCCTTGTGTCTGAAAAAGCAGTATTTACAGTGGTTAGTGGTTACAGTGGAGTTGTATTTCTTGCAAGCAAACAAAGACGTCTATTGAAAAATTTAGTTAAAAAGGCTATTTTCTGTTTACTTTAAGTACATTAGGTAGTACTTCTGTACTTCTATCCTTCTACTTGAGTGTATAAGCCATACTTTAACTTTTCCTAGTATTAGTATTTTTAATTTGTAGTACTTTTGCAAAGACCTTGTGTACTTCTACCACATCTGCATATGAATATCTGTTTAAAGATCTACCAGTCCCACTTGACGATCAACCAGTTCAATTTAAGGAACTACCTGTCTTGCGTAAAAGTATACCAGTGCCAACTATAAATCTACCAGTCCCACAAGAAGAACTTCAGTGCCCCACAAAGGCTGACCAGTGCAATATGAAGAAATGTCATATTAAAGACTACAAGTGCCAGGTGGAGATATTTGCAGTATGAGATCTAATTCTTGTTGCAATCAGGACCAATTGTTGAACTCTTGTCCTGCCTTTCAGGCCTCAAAAGCATCCACTCAACATTATTTATGTTCTTTGATTCCGAAATACACACTTGAACTCCCACATATGTCTTCATCTTTTGGCGCCTGACACATTATTCTCTGAGATAACTTTTGTTAGTCTTTGAGTACTGTACAATTAGTTTCTGGTCTGACTGGTAATTAAACCTTATAGAGCATGGAGTACTTGAATCTTGGCACCTTTCACTGTTTACACATTTTGTAAGTGAGGGTCTGCCAAATAACTAAATGTAAATGAATCTATGAATATGTAGAATTTAGCAGTGTCTTCTAAATAAAAGAAGGAAACCATTTGGGAAAAGCATTACATTCTTAGCTTGATCTTAAATGCACATATTTTATGGAAATTATTTTGGCTGAGACATGCTTTTTGCAATAATTTCCATGTAGCTCCAGCAATACACTAAAGTATTTGCTGATTATATGTCTTGGATAAAATGAAGCCTTGTTAGCTTGTTTTATGTGCACATTTTTGCATATATATTTTGTAATAAGATATTATTGGAATTTTTTTCCATCAGGATATGTTTTGATATCTCCACTTGCATCATAGTCCTATTTGTAAGAAAAATGACACTGTGACGTAGTTTCTGAACCATGCCCTGAGTAGGAGTAGTTTGCTGGTGCATCATGGAGGCTCTGTGAAAAGTATCCCGACCTGGCAGAGTGCAGAACCCTGCTCCCTTCATCACTTTTGCAGTCTGACAGCCGAGTGATAATGAGGAGAGGAAAGACGAGAGGCTAGTAAATGGTTGTTTTAATGGGTTAGCAGTAGCTGAAATGAATATTTTAGTAGTAGAGTGGATGACTGTCTTGGAATGTCTAAACATGTTTAAACACGGGGCGTGAGCTGGCACATTGACTAATGTGTCTGATATAAAAGCTGGAGTGCTGATATGTTTAAAATAATGTATGGTACTGATGATTTGTGGGATTATATTGGACAAGTTAGGCCCCCCACCTCACCATGTTTCCTTGAGCATTTTCCTTTTGCAAATAACTTCTGTTGAAAAGAACATTGCATGTGCACATTAAATCAATTTGCATATAACATTTATGTTCATATATAATATTTAGAAGTTGTGTGTAGTTGCATTTCTTTTCACTCTCACTAGCCACTTTATTAGGGACGCCTGTTTATCTGCTTGTAAACACAAATTTCTAATGAGCCAAATAAACAACTCAATGCATTTAAATATGTATACCTGGTCAATATAATTTGCTGAAATTCAAACTGAGCAACAGAACAAGGAAGAAAGGTGATCTGAGTATTTTAGACTGCTGATTTAGCATATTGAGAATTTCACACACATCCATCCTTATGGTTTACAGAGAATGGTCTGAAAAAGAAAAGCATGCAGTGTTTGCATTCTTTGAGCAAAAATGCCTTGTTGATGCCAGAGTTTAAATCGAACAGTATATCAAACCTTGATGCAGATGAGCTATAGCAGCAGAAGACCACCTCCGGTGCTATAGGATCACTAAAATTAGACAATAGAAAACTTTGAAAAACATTGCATGGTTTAATGAGTGTCAATTTCTGCTATGACATTTGGGTAGTAGGGTTAAAATTTGGATTAAAACAACATGAAAGCATGAATCCATCCTGCCTTAAATGAATGATTTAGGCGGTGGTGATATAAAAAAAATTATAATAATAATAAATATAATATATATATATATATATATAATTTAATGTATGTACTTTATAACATTTATCTCCTCTCTCTCTCTCTCTCTCTCTCTCTATCTATATATTTCTATATATGTAAGCGAGGAAGCGTACTATTTTTTACTTACATATTAGAGGTATTCTGCAGGGAGCTGTTGTAGGTTTACATCCCACACTGGTAACAACTTTGTTACCGTAACAACATTTCAGTTGCTGAGTGATGTGTGTGAGCCTTATCTCATATTCCTTGGGGAAATACTGTTACTTCACTTCTATGTTTGTTCTTTGCTGAGGCAAGTGCCTTTATTGTGCTTTTTTTTTTTTATAAGCATGAGAAGTGCAGCTCCACAACATACAAACAGTGTGTAGAAAGGGTTGCAATATTTACAGTGCAGCAGGTGGGCTGACATGCATAAATCTATGAGAAGGGTTTTCCCAAAATATCCCAAATTTTTTGTGAGCACTGTACTTTGTTCTAGTTGTTAGTTTGAAAAAGAAAACTTTCAAAATTCATTTCAAAATTAAATGTCTTATAATAAATTATGCCCTATTTGTTTTTAATGAAAAGCAGAATTAAAGGTATGTACTATGAATCAAATGTGGAACGGTGATGTAGTTTCAGAATCCGTGTCTTAAGTTACACAAAGTTTTGATCCTTAGTGTTTTAGCATTAAAGGACATGAATAAGGAGGATGAAATTCTAATGTGACAGCAGCAAGGGGATGTAGTACCTCTGCTGCTGCCAGTACCCCCACTGTAATTTTAAACTTAACTTTGGTAACTGCAGCAGGATAGGCTGTTGATCAGATAACAGTATAGCAGCCATATGCTGATCCAACAAATGAGAACATGTGAGAACAAATAGGGTCTATATTCTCATTCAATAAGTAGGGCAGCTAGAGTACTGTGCAAAAGTCTTAGGCCACCATTAAATATTATGTACCATTTGATTTAGCAAGATACGTTTATTAAAATACTCCATACAAATTTGGAAAAACAAACAGTAAAGGCAGCTACAGTGATGAGTATTTATCATGACCTCCTCTTACACTTGACCAAAAGTAGAATCTGGTAGCTTGTTGACAATTATACAGTCTTATGGAGAATCGGGTATATCAGGAATTATATATTTGGAAGAGTAGCAGCCATTAAAGCCATTTTTCACAGGGGAAACATGGTGCAAAGGAGATATGCTAAATATTCTAAAGATCTAAAATGAAGATCAGTGAATAAAAATACTATAGAGCGACAAATCCAAGTTTGAAATATTTGAATCCAAATATAAGAATATGTTATACAACATATTGTTGCTAAAACTACGAAACTATTGGTTGCCTAAGAATTCTGTACAGTACTGTGTATCTTTCCAAGTAGCAGTTCTAAAAACCATGATTGTTCCCAATGGAGAATATGTCATCTGATTGTGAACATTTCAGGAATGTGCAGCACATTTCAGACAAGCTGGTTTGCTTAACCAGAATGGTCTGTTTGAATCAAATTAGCCTCCAATCCTCCAGCCAACCCACTTGGCAGTATTATTATTAATCTGTTAGTGGGTGAAATAAAGCCTGATGTGCTAAATAAATTTATCCAGGACCAATTATGTCTTTTAGGTCTATCCAAGTGACTTGAAAAAAATAAGTGGCTTGGAAGAATGATTTAAAAATTGAGATGCCTTTGGGTTGAATTTATGGAATACTCTGGCATAGAAAAATCAAATAATGGTATGTTACAGCTAGTCAAAAGCAGTGCAGAAGTACATACAACAAGAACCCAGTTTTGGTGCAAATCCATCTGATAAAACCTATAACTCTTTAGCGTGTTGGGTTTTAAGGATGAAAAGTCATTTAAAATAGGTTTTAACTTAAGTTGTAACAGTTTTATGGGCGACTGAAGTGTTGAGAAACCTGCAAGACAAGTATAAATGTTATACAAACCCTTACTCTCTTTTCTTTTTTTATAGACCACCCAAGGACATCCCATGGGCCCACAGTCTACAGATAATTGGAGAGAATGGGGTAATATTGATTCAGTTATTGATTCATGTCCACCAAAAATGTATGCGTATGGATTAGAGTAAATGTTCAGAAGTGGCCCTGCTCTTCTGTAAATTCAATAACAAAGCTTTACAAAGACTTAAGGAGACCACTGCACCTTAAATCTATGTATACAAATGTTGTTTGAGATATAACCAAATAAACCTTTCAGACAATTAATTAACACACTGGCAATTATGATGGCAGCCTTTGATGCTTGAAGGTTGGTGCAGACTAATTAATTAATTAATTCACAGCCTTTAAAAGTCAGCAAGAGAAAATATGTTGGAACTTATGTAGTCAAGCACTACATAACTGAAGAACCAACCCGGGAGTATACTTAAGAGGTTGCTGAGTAGCTGTTTCACTAGTTCTGTCTGTATTTACATGTCCCTGGGTATGCTTAATCTCAGTAGGTGAGGCAAATGTTAGTGACATCTCAATGATCAAAGAGAGGTTTGTATAAGGACATGCATGCAGAGACACACTATATGCATTGTCTTCAAGAAACAGAGGCTGATTACTGTCTCAGTCACCTTATATTATCTGACAAAAAGAGCACAGAGTGAAAATGGAGAATTGATCATATGGAAAAATGATAAATGAGTAAGCTCCTGTTGCAGAGGTGAAAGGAAGGATGAGAGGCCTCTGGGATAATGGAAAGCAAGAGGTGAGGTTTACTATTACATTGAATGATGAATGACTTGTGAGTTTATACTGATGTAGAATGATAAGGAGAACCACATGAGATGTAAAGGAATGTAAAGATTTGAAAGTTTATTATCTTTAATGTTAAGTCAAGACATGCTTGCTGTGCATATGAAACTAATGTAGCTAACACAAGATAATAGATCCAAGAAGCATATCATCACAAATATTCCTTAAGACACAACTGACATAAAATTGACATAAAAACGTTTAAACGCTCAGCAATACTTTTTATGCTTTCAACATTAAGTCCCTGGACAAAATACATAATGGAGGGGCAAGGCATTTACATACAGATTTATATTTCGATTAAATATTTTATCCTGAAAAGTCAGAAGATTAGATTTGAATTTGATCATTGCTTTAAACAGGAAGCCAGTGGCATAATTTTAGTAACGGAGCTACATAAGACAACTTTGGGAGGTTGTGAATGAAATGCACTGGATCATTCTGAATCTTCTGTAATATAGCAATGGAACATGTAGGCACACCAACAAGAAGATAAGGAGAGCCTTGGAGCAGCTTTGGAACAAATTAGGTGGTTGATGTGATGTGGTTAGAAAGGTTGAGGTTGTCGTCCAATGTCACAATTAAAGTCTTTGCCTCTCCCTCTCTCTCTCTTTCTTCTGCTCTTTCTCTCTCACACACACACACTCTTACACACACACTCTCTCACACACACGCTCTCTCTCTCTCACACACACACACACACACACACACACACCCACACACACACATACACACATTTATGGA
>JAVSBV010176525.1:0-13488 GCA_033117975.1 Parotocinclus spilosoma | reverse complement strand
GTTACCCAAACGTTCTGCAAGTTCTACCGCTAAAATAGTGTAGAAATACTTAAATAAATATAGCGTCCCTACTTCGTTATCGCGGGTGGTCCTGGAACGTAACCCCCGCCATAAACGAGGGAACACTCTACTTGAATTTCCTTCAACTGATATTCTCTGTAAACACAATCTCAAAGGCTTTATAAAAAATATATAGATCAGAAAATTAACTCTGCACATCTCACACTCCAAAGCCTTCACTAATGGCACTTAATGTGATTATATAAAAATCATAGCTAATGCGATGAGCACTCTGTACCAATGCAATCAAGAGTTACTTCAGATCACTAGCTTTTCTCCTAGATTAAAAGATTATACACTTACAGTGCATGGTCTTAAGCTACATTCATCAAGCAACGCACTCGTTGGAAATAAAAGTTGGAAACATCCATCTGAGCTTGTAAGGGTGATGTGGCCGTTTAAGAAGCAGGAGGTCTGGATTTTTAGAAGAAAATTGAGTGCTTGTGTGAGTTGTACTTACGGATGTGCTTTCATTTCGATGTAATTCTTGGGGATGAAGCCATCTTTGCCATTAAGCTCTGCCTTGTACCAGTTTTGGTCACATTCTTCATTTAACACCTGCAGACAAAAACAAGGAGTTTTACGAGTTATTTTAATAAGGGAAAATAAAATCATATCAGTGACAATTTCCTTATTTAACAGAAAGTACAAACACCCATACTCATTTCTTTTTCCAAAGACTGGGTGGTAATATGTGGTATAGTATGTGGCAGTACAAACACAGGCTATATCCACTTCTACTGCAGCATTTCTAGATCATCCTCACTTTGCTATAAGCAGATCCATAACAGTGCTGCTTACCTCACGTAGAGGGAAAGTGATTATTACAGTTTACATGGCAAAGCCACGAGTGAAGGTGGCACAGTAGATGGACATTTCATAGGATTGTTTGCTTGTCTATTTAACGTTAGTATTGGAAACAGTGGCCATTTCAGTGACACAAGGTTATCTCAAGACTAGTCATATATGTACATTCAAGTCACATTAGGTGCTAGCCACCGAGCCGCCCCATCCTCACAACCCACTGAAGATAAACATACAACAACAACAAAAATTGTGTCTCCCAAATTAAAAGTAAATCCAAAGAACCAGAACATGTTCAGAGTCTGTCTAAATCCTACACTAAAACAACTTTGCATAACAAGAAATCTAGGGCATCTGGAATTTGGCACAAAGTGAACAATATAGCATCCAGATTAAAGCCAGAACCAAAGGTCATAAAACCTTTAAACGCCACACAAGCCGCGCCTTAATATGGATGTACTTTAGCATTAATCATGGTAATGTTTTTAAAACGTACAACGTGTTAAGTAGGAACCGATAAGCGGAATCTGAATTTTATGATTGACGAGTTTCTTGGGATTTTTCAACTGGTTCAGAATTGGAGAGGTTTTGAATATCCAATCCCAGTAAAACAATCAACAACAACTAAAGCAGTCTTGTGTATGCTGAATAAAGGTAAGAAAAGCCAAGAACCAAAAGCAAGTGTCCAATTGGCCACATTAACTTAACCAATAGTGAGCCTTATAACATTTCAATTTACATTTAACAGACGCTAATCTTATCCAGAGTGACTTACAATTCTTACAATCCAAGTAATTGTGGATTAAAGGTCTTGCTCAAGGACCTAACAGTGGCAGCTAGACAGAGGTGGAATTTAAACTCTAGACCTTTTGATCCATAGTCCAACCTCTGACAAA
Source organism: Parotocinclus spilosoma (assembly GCA_033117975.1). Classification (NCBI taxonomy): domain Eukaryota; kingdom Metazoa; phylum Chordata; class Actinopteri; order Siluriformes; family Loricariidae; genus Parotocinclus; species Parotocinclus spilosoma. Next base: position 11,728 of record JAVSBV010176525.1, on the reverse strand, counting down.
TGTACAGCATAAAGTGGTAGTTTCATGGTACCAACATTTGCCATCTCACATTACCGTTGCATCTAAAAATAATGCACCAACAGATCGGAATCAGAGCTTTACATATGAAAAAAGCAATTACGTGAAATGCTACACGCTTTAACACTTGGACAGTCAAGCTTGATATTCACACTTCATTTAGCATAGTCAGTAATGAAATGTAAGAGCGTGGTAAAATCATATAAAAGAGGTGTTCATTACTGATTGGCTGATGTAGAGTTTGGGGATTATGACTCATGACCACAAATGTTACCCCTGCATGTAAACTTGTATTACCCACAGGAAATTATATTCACATCCGTCAACCTTTTTCAGTCTACATGCGGCATACCACCAGTGCCAGGAGCAGTGTATGGGAGGCACCGTTTAACCAATTCTGCCAGCTGGTGTCTTCAGGATTTGTGATGCAGATCAGTACGAGGTCATCCATTATGTTGTGGGGGGTGTTTGGTTTAAACTAATCTGTTGGTTAGGAATGAAGGGGAAATGGATTCTGCTTAGCATATCAAAGTCTTCTGTTAGGGAACAGAGGGCTAAATCACAACAAAGATTTGGAGCGTGATTGACAGGGTGAAACCAGCTGAGTTTATTTAAGGTCACCATAAGCGTCGGTCACGTTCACACTCAAGGCAATTCAGAACAATCAATGAACCGGAGTACCCGGAGTAAACCCACACAGACATGCAGACTCCACAAAGAAAGAACGAACCCAGGCCGTTCTACCCTGGGACCGAACCCAGGACCTTATTGCAGTGAAGCTCCGGTGCTACCCACTGAGCCACAATGCGCCCAAACTCGTTGAGGGTATGTACAGTTGGAGCCTCGTAGTGGCACAGAAACATTTTAGAAAACTAACTCACGGCTAAACAAGGGTAGTAAGAAAAGTGAACGAGTGAGTGAATGATCGCACAGGTGCCACAACAAGGAAACACAAAACTTAGCACTGACACAATCTCAAAAGTCAGCCGTGTACAAAAAACGTTTTCCTCTTCTGGTAGGTAGAGACTGTGCAAGTTACTGTCACCGCAAATTTGGTTTCTACTCAAGACTCCTACCCGAATACCCGGAACCTGCTCAAAATCTCCCCTGTGGTTTAAACAGACTCTTGCTATCTTACTCAGTAAAATAAGTGGGTAATTTACACCTGTAATATGCAAACGTACCAGGAGTCATTTTATTCTCCAATACAGTGGAAAATTAGGGAATATTATCTATAGAGAATTTCCACCACTCACTTTAAAACAAGCAACCTGTTCTCCTGCTTAATGTCACAGTGCTTTGCAAAGCAAATGATACTTCATGCAAAAATTATGCCTTAGGAACAAATACTCATGTTTGCACTGTTTAAAGTTTATAAGCAAAGTGTTATGAGGACTTTTTGGTCGATTGACGAATCTCACACTGGGAAAATAGAAAAAGTTAAACGTAAACTTGGAGGGAAAAAAACATCAAAAAACGAACAAGAAAACAAAAAAATTAATTTATTATTTTGAAAAAAAACCCCAAAAATGCAGGCCACAGTTATTTAATGCTTTGTACAACTTTTTTTGAGACCCTAGATCCTTTCTTGTTTACTCTCCTCTTTAGCTCACCCCACAGGCTTCCTAGTTGTAAATTCAAACCAACATGGCTATGGTAAAAACTAGATTTTTTTGTTCAGTAAGCCCTTTTGTACAGGTTGCACAAATGTTCTTAATAACAGACTATGAAGCTATAAAGTTTAAAACGTGGCCATACATTTCTAGATTTTAATTATTTGTACTGTAAAAAGGTGCTTCTTATCACAAGTGAGAGAGTGGAGAAGATGGACAGAGTTAACGGACTCCTCACAAACAACTGAAGGTTAGGAAATTGTGCTTAAAAGGCAGTGTCATACATTTTTGGACGTGGTTTGGATTTACCATTCCAAAAAAAGGTAAAAAAAAAAATAAGAAAAAGGTAAGACCGATGGTTGTAACTCGTGGATCTGTCTGAGGTTGAGTGCCTCGTATTTCTTACAGACTTAAATTTTAACTATTACTTTGGATCTAAATATATCCATATTAATTAATTACCGGTACATAAAGAGTGACAGAGGATTCTGGCCATATCCTGGACATGACAGAACGGTTTACGCTGAGCCATTTTAGTCAACAGCAGTACTAACAAGCAGACAGATGAGTTATTATAGCATCGACAGATATGCATTATCTGAAACAACAGCTGCTATTAGAACATTTAAATTGACTATTAGATTAAACGTTTTATATAGACATATGAAGTCTACAGACAAAGTCTGCGTTTTATTAATTAATTGATATTTTTAACACTTCACTAACCTCACTGAACATTACAGCAATAGTTAATTTTGTGTATCAATTAATAGATTTGCTGTACTAGGGCATTGACTATTAATACACATTACTGCTTGAATCGTACCGTTATTGAGTTAATTATTTATTGAGTTAAATGCATTTGAGTCTTGCACGTATTTGACTCCTACGAAGGAGTTTTTAGTTTAGTCTTAGTTTAGTTACTCAATTCTGTGTAGTTCTGTTTTAGTTTAAAAACTGAGTGAACAAAATAAGCCACATAATCCTTTATAAATCAATACGTTTCATAATCTATATTGCATTAACTAACATTTCGTTGTGACTTCTCTGACAGCTGCATAGGCAGTGCAATTACAACAACGATGGCGCTAAAGATTCATTTAATGAAGCCATTTTATAAGAAAGAGTCTCTGCAAGCTGTTATCTTGTGTGTCACGTGAGTGAGTTTATAATGGTTACACAGTACGAGTAAAGCATATAAGGAAGTGTACAAACTTGTTTACCTCCCTTACCCATTTTGTACCCAAACACACTAACAGCACTATAGATGATATGGGTGCGACACGGCGGGTAGCACTTCCGCTGCCATCACAGTCCTTGCAGGGTGGTCACACAAGAGCATGTCTAAAATGCAGCCTGGACACAAAGACGTCTAACAAATACACTGAATAACTCAATTATGCAGCTACAACTTATAACGTACAAATTTATTTATTTGATTTCTTGATATATCATTTCTACTCAAAACTATGCCGACGACATGGCGTATCGAAACTTCAATCACACTTCGTACCAAGACGTTAGTTTTTAATACACAATATGACAGATACCCAAAAAAAAAAAAGCCCAAACCGATTCTGTCCCTGCACAGCAAATGATGGTCATGTTGAAAATTACCCCATTCCATTTTGATCTTCATCTTTTGATCTTGCCAAGCTGCAATAATAGAGGAAGCTTCTATTTCTGTGCCTGAGGTCTAAGGGATAATCTCGTCCACAGCTGTTTAGGTCTCATGCTGCATCCCGGGGCAACAATAATAATTTGAAAAACCCACTGACTGCCTACAGAGCACTTTTTTTTAACCATAAGAAAATCTGCACTCCACTGGCCACACCACTATATTAAGTGACTCGATGGATATCAAATTAAAGCCATTATTTAATCTTTCAAAAGGCCCTTTATCTGAAGCAACAAAATGTATTGAGGCAATAACTGTCCAAAATCTAATCTGATAGCAGCGTGCGAACAATACAAAGGTTTCTTTTCTGTATATCAACAACAAGATGTATAACTGGCCTAGGACTATGTAATATTTAAATATGATTTAAAATACTATATCATTTTCTTGACGCTTGAAAAGCGCTAGGCTAACACATTAAATGGAAATACCGCCTGCCTGTGTGTCTGAGCTGCTGGCAGCAGGCCTTGGTGAAGACAGGATTATAAATGAACCCTTCAAGCATTAGCGCATTTGTAAGTGGGGTTCCACTATAAAAGGTAAACACTGATTTGGGAAAATACCATCTAAAGGTTTATTTTCTTACCTATTCATGGACAATATACAGACAAAAGTTTGTGGACACCCATTAATGAAATCTGAAAACATTGGTATGAGTATGGAGTTTGCTCCCCACAATTTTCTCGTCCCTAAAAATTTAAATGTGACTGTGAGGTCGACTTCTGATGCTAGATAAGCCCTAGCTCACATTTGGCATTCCACTGCATTTTCAAGGTGTCGTATGGAGCTCAAGATCTATGCAAGTCAGTCAAGCTCTTAATCAAAATTGGCAATTCTCCATTAACTTTGTTTAAGGAGAGCAGAGCAGAAATACACTGCTCACAAAAAATAGGGGATATGTCATTATGGGAGACTTAATTTTGAAGCATCCCCTAATTTTTGTGAGCAGTGTATATGGACTGACTTGTTGAAAGCAGAAACCTATAACCGTGTCATATTGAATGTTGCTGGGTGTGGAATCAGTGCAACCCCATTCTAATGCCAATGTTTATCTATGTAGAATCCAAAAAATGTACATTTACAGCATTTAGCAGACGCCCTTATCCAGAGCGACTTATAAACAACTCATACAGTGTTGCAATCAAGCAATGGTGGGTTAAGGGCCTTGCTCAAGGACCCAACTGTGGCAGCTTGGCAGAGCTGGGATTTGAACCCTGGACCATTAGGTCCAGAGTCCAGTAGCTAAACTGCAATTATATATTTTTTTAAATATAGAAGTGTATAGCTTATAGAACAACTAGCAGAGCTCACTAAATAGAAGGGGTGCTGACAAACTTTGGTCTATAGTGTATTCAATAGTGGTGCTCCGATCGACTGGCCACCAATCATTATTATCGGCCGATTTCCGTTACAAATCATGTGATGGGTGTATGCCGATCAATGTCTTTCATTGCAGATCACAAAAACCGATCACCTGTACTTTGCAGCCCGCAGAGGCCCTGTGTTGTGTCCCCGGGGGCAAATCATAAACAAACATGTCTGCCGTGTGGAACTTTCACACGGTCTGTGGGAATGATGTAAAGTTTGCATCCTGCAACACATGCAATGAAAAAATACCTCGTGGTGGAAGCACATTAAGATGCTCCAAAACAAACAATGTAATATGTCATTTAAAGAACAAACACTTGGTCGGAGTATGGTGAGTTTGAGGCTCACTGCAGAGAATAAAAATGCGGCACCTGGAGCAGCAATGATCAGACGGCAATTCATCCAATTAACACTTGCCAACACCGGCCCGTATGAGCGTGACAGTCAGATTGCTAAGCAAAAAAAATATTTAAAAAAATAATGATTCAATGAATCGGGTTAAATGTCCAGCCTTTTTCAGTGGTGGAAGAATAGTTGTGCCTGCAAGTATTTTGTATTTTTTTCTCTTGGAAAAGTCAGTAAAAAGTCAATGTTTTTGTCTAAGATCACTTTATTGTTCTTTTTTTTTTTTTTGCAGATCACAGGCAATAGCAGTCAAAAAAATTTACAGCCAGTCAACGTGATCGGTATCGATGATCGACAGCGATTAGCACTCATGGGTAATCGGTATCGGAATTGGCAGAATAAAGCATGATCGGAGCATCCCTAGGATTTAATTTTAAAAAGCGTATTATTTGCGAATTGCCTACGCTCCGAACTGCGGAAAATACTGAGAGCCATCTGTAAATGTGCAAATCTGTTCACAAACAGGCAGAGTTTATGTTGCCGATTATGGGATTACACTTTCCAACTGTTTGGCTCAAATATTACAAAACATATCCTCCAATGGAAATACAGGCCTCCAGACAGGAATAACATACTGTCACAAGTATTACAACCCATAACATTACATGAAAGAACGATTAAGGAAGCCTACACAACAGAAATACTAAATAAAGTAGAGTCACCATAATGAGCAATATAAAAAAAAATGAATTAGCATTTATGTTAAACAAGGGAGCCACTCAGCATTCAGAGTGCAATATTAACACTCCAAACCATGACTTAATAAAAGGCTGCCTCAGTGCAGCTCTGTGCCATAATAAACAGTAATGCTCACGAAACAAGGCTTACTTTCACAGCTGTGACTTCTTTCACAGTGCCACGAGTCAAAGTACCAGCATCTCCATTTGAGCACATGATAAACCAGTACTGGCTGTACAGGGAGCAGCATTAAAACAGCCTCTCTCACACACGCACACTTGGTTTTTTTTTTTTTAGATTAGTTGATTGACTTATTCTCTGCCTACTTTCAAAACAAACAAAGAATGTGTGTGCCCAGCCAGCAGTCATTCAAAGGAAGCAGATTTCACATCTACATCTAGGTCACAGAAACAATGCAGTAACTTTTATTTTAAGGTTTTGACAACATGTACAGCAGTGTCAGGGCTACAGCGGAGTTTCAAATAACGTGCACATAGTGAACAAGATGATCCAAGCATCAAAAGAGATGGGGGGAAAAAACATTCCTAAATCCCACAGAAGAAACAGCACTGCAGACCTAAACCGCACAACAGAAGAAAAAGCGCTCTCTCTTCCCTCCCACTTCTCACCAAGACCATATGCCATAACCTGATCCCCAATGCCTGGCCTCATGAAAAAAAGAAACATGTCACACAGACCAAGGGCAATTACGTGTAAAAGATTTTCATCTCTGCTGCTACTCATAAATACAACCTTTTACAAAAACATAAAAATAATGAGCAGCAGCACAAGTGAACTTCTGGTTCGCCATTTAGCTATGCTGTTGCCCTCATGGGGAAGTATGGCGATTTAAGTGAGTTTTATGTGGCATGGTTGATGGTGCTGGTCTGAATATTTCAGAAACTGATGATCTACGGGGCCGTTCATGCACAACAGAGAATGGTCTGAAAAAGAAAATATCCAGACAGTTCTCTAGGTGAAAATGTCTAGTTAATAAAAGCGTTCAGAGCAGAATGGCCCGGCTGGTTTAAGCTAAAACAAAGCAAATGACCACTTGTTCCGACTGATATATGCAGAAGAGCATACCTAAACAAATATGTTAAACTTTGAAGCAGATAGGGTTTACCAGCAGAAGACCACACCATGGGCCACTCCTGTGAGACAAGAACAGGCCCCTTGGGGTACAATTTTACCAGAACTGGACAAGAAAAGACTGGAAAAAACGTTGCCTAGACTGACGAGTCTTGATTTCTGCTGCAACATTCAGATGGCAGGATCAAAATGCCATAAACAACAGGAAAGTTGGATTTTGTATGACTAGTTCAGGTTGCTGCTGGTGGTTTAATGTTTTGGGGATATTTTCCTGGCCTTAAATCCAGTTGAGCATCCTTCAAATGCCACAGCCTATCTATGTTTTGTTGCTGGCCATGTACTTTATGAACACATCGTAGCATCTTCTCACGACTATTTCCAGCAGGAAACTTCCCCTCGTTAAAAAGTTCAAATTAATCTCACACCGGTTTACACTAATCAAATCAAGATCTCAATCCAAAAGAGCACCTTTGGCATGTGGTACAATGGGAGACCCTCTTAGAGGACCAAAATCTCTAAGGAATACCAGTACTGTGCCGAATATATGCCACAAAGAATTAAAGCAGTTCTGAAAGAAAAAGGGGCCCAGCTCAGTACTAACAAGGTGTACCTGATAAATGAGAATAAACTGAGATCGTCAGATTGTTTTTATTCATCCAGAATGACGTGTGTGTGTGTGTGTGTGTATAACAGCAGTCAGTATTGTACTATGCAGAAACGTGACTGAGCTCAAGCTCTTGTCAGATAGAAGAGGAGATGGTGAATACACTGGGACCAGTCACACTCTTATACAATGTAGATTTTAACAAAGAGAAGGTAATGTTCAACAGAAAAAGCTAATAAATAGGTCAATATTCCTGTAAAAGACAGCACCAGCTGAGGGTGCAACTTACTGTAAAGTTCAGCAATGATCCAGAATCAGCCTTAGGCTAGTTGGTGGTTTGAGTTTGTTACCACAGATAGAATCTGATACACCGCTCACAGTAATTAGGAGATGATTCCATAAGGGCATATTTCAAAATGAAATAGATTTGTATTTTTTTTGTGATCTGTATACTTGGCATAAACACAACTTTCAGAAATGTTCTAGGTAGAAATAAGTTAAGTGTTGGTTTGCAAGCCAAATTCTGTATTTAACCAGAAGATGATCTAATTAAGATAAGAAAGTAAAAATAAGGTTTGCAAAAACTAGTCTCAAACCACACTGGCACAGAAACAAAATATATCAAATAGCAGTCGACCAATATGGTTTTTTTCAAATGGCTGATGCCAACATTTAGAGAGCAGGTTGACTGACAGTAGATATATAAAGACCATGTAAAACTTATAGAAAGAAAATATAATAAATGAGAGTTAAAACTGCTGAACGTGAATAAACACTTCTAAAAAACCATTCATTCAAGTTTTATTGCAATTAAAAACAACCAGATAACGACATCTTATATTTAACGTGCAAATAACTGCAAAAAATAAACACTAGAGTAGTGCACCTGGAAAAAAACCCCAAAACATTTTGTTCAACCACTCCCAGTTTATGAACTGCACGTTGTAATTCGGGAAAACAAAGTTTCTCTGAATCTTTTCCAAATAAATATCGACCTTGTGAGCGCAGATATTGACAGATGGCATTAATCAGTCTTTCTCTAACAAATCCCTGATGGTAATCAAAATAAAGCAATGATTATTATGAGATTTCCTTTCCATATCACCCAGCCCTACAGCTGATCAATAAAGGAAATGCACCATGAGATGAACTCGGGGAATTATTAAAGGGGGTTAGAGTACACAGTGAGTGTGGTATCAGCTCATATTTCACCTCAGCACACAGAGTTAAAACAACGACATTCCTGCCCAGTGTATCAACAATGCCAGGTGATGAGCATTTGAATCGCTGTTCCCATCAGCAGGAATGTGAGTCATGATCAGGGATGACGTCTGATCCGCGGTTAATGATGCCATATGAGTGATTACATTTACATGCACAAAAACAACGGGATCAATGTCAGCAGTTATCCATTACCTGATTACTTAAGTGGTCCTGTAAACTGCATATGGCAAGATCAGAAATTAGAGCAAGACCATAGCCAGATGGCAATAAATCCAAACGCATTAGCTGGATTTGACCTACAGGTAGTCCAGGATGGGAAATATTTCTAAAAGTTGTAGTAATCATATTTTTTTTAAAAAAAAGGTACTAAGAAAGATATTGAACCATTTCTGAAAATGTCATACTACTTAGTCCAGTAGCTTGTGATTTTGGACACAAAATTAGGGTGTACTTACACTAGGCAATCTGTACCATACCCAAGTCCAACTGTGATCGCTTTCTACTGTGCCCGGGCACAGTATGCTCAACTGAACGCAGTTGAACGCAGTGTGGGTGTGACTGCCAATACAGCTGCACAGATCAATTGGCTGGTTTTCAGTGTAACTGGTGAACCGTGATTGGCCGATCAGTCTAATAAAACACGCTTCATCTACTACAGGTTCACTGGGACTGTGTAGTTAAAAAACTGGACTATGGACCAGAAGGTCCAGGGTTATAATACCACCTTTGCCTCAGTTGGGTTCCTGAGCAAGGCCCTTAACCCACAATTGCTTGGATTATAAGACTGTATTAATTGCAAGTTGCTCTAGATCTACTAAATGACATAAATGTAAATGAAGACGTCGCATGAGAGCAACAAAAACAAACATGAAAATCAAACTGCTTACACTAACATTAATTCACAATTCAGTTCTGCTTTAAACACAGGTCCAGCTTTAAACTGCTTATGAGACAAACCCATGTTGCAAAGTCTTTCGGTTGTGCTTTAATGCTACTACTGCACGTCCATGGAGGAACAACTCTAAACCCTCAAAACAATTAATTTAATAAGGCATTTCAAACAGAAACACATTACTGAATATGTGGAAAACTGCAGCCCTGTCAAAAAAAAAAAAAGAAGAGGGAAATAACATGAATAGAAAACTAAAACAAAAAGGATTAAGTCTGTCTGTCAGTTGCACAATCATGTGACTGATCAGTTCGGGTTACTGAGACTCGACACAGACTAGCCCTGGATTTTCTGAACGACGATGCAGCAGTACCATCTGAGACCACCCGAGACTGCAAAGCCTCAGCACCAGATACCTAGTGAACACATCCTCAACTCATCCCAGTGAACACGTTCATAGTAGGTAACTCAAATCCACTCCCTGATACAAGCCAGTGACTCCCTTATAACATTTAAATATACAGTGGTACCTCGGTTCTTGAACGCCTCAGAACTCAAATTCTCCAGCTCGACTCACAATTCGGTTTATGGTTTTCAGTCTCATGATATCTATTGCTAAGGGAAGATCTCCAGTCTGCTTTTCTCCGTTTTCTACGTCTACAGTAAGGTATTCTTAGCACAACCAAGTCCCCATGGGCACCAAAACGGTTGATGATTACACCAAACCGAAATTAATTGAAAGCCTGAGCTCTTGGATTACTTTAAAGCTGAGCAGTTAGAATTGGCGGTCATCACCTTGAGTTCGCCAACAAAGTAAGTATTTAGATTTTACTTGTCATTACAAACTACTAACTAAATTACATAAGATTTAACACTTTATTATAAAATGTGTCAGTGTTAAGTATTTTGGCCAACTGTAGTTTAAAATGGACGTGTTTTCAACAATAAGGTCAGCTCCCCTGTGATACAGTATAGACTATATTTATCTCATCGGTTTAAATTCTAAAAAGGATTTGTCGGTGCATATGCCAATTGTTTTTTAACATGGAACCCGACGAGTCTTAAGTAATGAAATAACAATGAGAACCGAGGTAGTACTGTATATCTTTAAAAAAAATACCAATTCATTGTGACTAACTAGTAATTGACCACTGATGGAAAAGAAAGTGAAGAGCGTAGGTAGAAGCCATTCAACCCAGTTCAGTTATTTCCCCCATTTGCCATTCGTTAAAACAGATAAACGCTTCTGATAGTGTGCCAAGAGTAAAATACTTCATGCGTAATGGTGCGAGTCTGGATAGCACTTCAAAACGACTAACACAGCAGTCATGACAGAAATGTAGTCTAGTCACAGTTTCCATCAATACACACCACAGTTTTTCTTTCCGGCTTTGTTTCCCTGGTAGTCAAGTGAGATTTCTCCATCAGTTCTCTGATTGCAATTCTTCTGACAAACCATCACTGCATAAAGTACTGATGTAACCTACTACCTCAATAATTCCTTATTTATTATAAAGTGTGTGTGTTACAATACCTAAGCCAACAACACTGCCTGACCAAGTACATTACCATAACATCATAGGTACTGGACCAAACTGCTACTACAGTAATATGTACTGTGCTAGCAATGCTTTAAAGAAACCACCTATCCAATTTAATAGCCACCTATAAGATCTGCAGCAAATTGTTTAGGATGTTACGGTAACAAGCTGCTTTGAAAACAACCCACTGGAAAAAGAACAAAGCACTGGAAACGCAACCCTGAACACAAAGTTAAGTGTATCTTGTGTTGACTATATTCATTTACTGTAATAGTAAATCAAGTAACTTTAAGACCTTTTTTATGCATTGATATTAAATTACTTGCACCTTCTTATAAGGAATCGGATTACGTGGTGGTAACTGTGTTATGGTTCCTAGTACCTTTGGTCCAGTGCATCTATACAGTGTTCCCATGCCATTTCCCAGTTCAACTTTCAGGGACCTTTCCCATATTAATGGGAAAATTCGTTCATGGATTTTCACTATTTCCCAAATTGTATAAAAAAATATATTACTAATATTAATTCTAATAATAAAGGAATGTTCTAAATGATCAAATCTGATGATTTACAGTAAATAGCTGTTGTAGCTACACAATGTGTAGGATATTTTGGTGC
>JAVSBV010176516.1:0-13490 GCA_033117975.1 Parotocinclus spilosoma | reverse complement strand
ACAATTGCTTGGATTGTAAGACTGTATTAATTGTAAGTCGCTCTGGATAAGGGCATCTGCTAAATGACATAAATGTATGTAAATGTAATAGTTTTGTTGCTCTTGTTGCTTTTACTTCCCAGCTGGTTCACCTCACCAATCAATCACACGAAATATTAATACCTTACCATTCTCTGGCTCGTTTGCTCGTTAGCACACTTTGAACTAGAGAATGTTCTGACTTGTTGATGTTTGTAGCGAGTGTGTCTTTTACAAGGTACTCATGTTTGCTTGAATGATTTTCCCTGTTTATTTGTAACACGCTGTAAATGGTAAGTTCATAAATATATGTGCGTGTCCTATTGTAAGTAGTACTCTTTAGTACTCCAAACCTGTATATTCTCCTTAGCCTATAACTATATAAACTGTTTCACATTTAGTCATTTAGTCTCTGTGTCATCTGGCTTATCTTCTGTGTTGTTCAGAATACTATCTATCATGTTTGGAATCCATCAAACAAAATGATCAGGTTCATTAAACCATCCTCTCAAAGTCTGTGTTACGACTTTCAGTAATTGATTGTATTATCATAATTGTTCTTTAAGTTAGCATATGATTAACAGTTTAGACCTTGGATCGATGGTAGTTGTCCCGTTGTGTTTTCAGCTGTGTGGTGAAAATACCATTTATATTTACATTACAGTAGCCTAAAAAGACTGTGTGACTATGGTAATGTCTGGTTAACATCCATTTTAGTCAATGATCTGTTTCACTGGACATAATTTGGTTAAACGGTGAAATCTATGCATTCACTTTGATAATGTGGCCTGACAACAGATTTTTTCATTTTAACATTCACCTTTAGTTCACATTTTGCATGACGCTGTTTATCATTGACAATAAATGCTCAGTCAGTCAATGCTCTTCTTACCTACCTTACCAAAAGGTTCCCTCTAACTCCTTCTTTTCTTTCTCCCTACAGCTGTCACCCATAACAAACAATACCGGCTGTTTCAGGAAGGGGCTCTGGCAAGCCCTGGTGTCCAAAGCTTTGCAGAGCTTGGCGTCACAGTGGAGATGGTGAAGGAAGCAAAGGAAGCAAGAAAAAAGAGAATAGTGGGTTCCATGTACCGCACGGCTGGCATCCCGTCCGGAGTTGGACACAGTTCCACAGAGCTGTTCCTGCAGCCCAGGAACCCGCTGGTACTTGCCATTTCCCTGACACTCAATTAAATAAAAGCGTACAATATAGCTGTAGTCAGAGGATTATTCCATTAAACTTAGCCTTTATACTGTAGGGTGTATACGTCAGGTTCCTGACCTGTTATGGAAGCTGGTTACGGCATATATGAAAGAAAAAGAAATGTTCAGTAATGTAATAATGGCAGGTTCATTACTCTGTGCTGAACACAGCAGAGGAAGTAAAGTTAATAACATATAGAGCAGGAAACCAATTACAGTGCGTCTAGAAAATCATCAAATAGCCACTTATAAATACTAAACCAAGTCTAGTTTAGTTCTGAAAATTAAACACTGGAATAACAGGATTGGAAAAGTGATCGGCCGTTTGATTTAGTACTTTAAAGAGCCACTTCTTGCTTTAAATACACTCATTAGTCTGTTTGGATCAAGTTCAAGTTCAAGTTCAAGTTGTTGGTTGACTTGGCAGCATCTTTTTTCCTTTAATGGTTACTCTTAAGGGTTTGATTACTTATCCAACCAGCTATTTTACAAATTGATCAAAACTGTTTTTATCGTTATTTTCACTTTGAAAGTCATAATGTATAAACACAGATGGGAAAAGTTCTTTTCCATTTATTCCTCGATAAGCAAATAATAAATCTGGCCGAGTTATCTATGTAAACTCAGCAGAATGCAATCTGGCAGTCACATGGTGTCATGAAAAGAGTTCTTTGTAGTGAATTCAGACTTTGGACTTTCAGACCTTTTATCTGTGATTTTTAAGGATCATAAAATGAGACTTTTAACTAGCTTATTTAACTAAGCCACATCAAGGTAAGTTACACAGGCCTCCTACAATACATTAATCAAGACCATATCTGTGTGTATTTGTATGATATGGATTAAAATAATGTAGTAAATTCTACACAGAACAGAAGTTTGGCTCCATTCGACACAGTGACAATCTGACCTGAAAAAAGCCTCTTCACTCAAATGCCCCATGTTCTGCGTTGCTTCTTCCACAACCTCAACAAGGAGCCAAATGTTTTGTTTAGAAATTTCTCACTTGTTTATTTCTCTCTGATTTGAGTTTCCCAATGACTCATAACTGTTGACAGGTCATTTATTATACAAGAATGTTTCAACATGGAGCTAAAACGAGCTTGATGGGAACTGGTGACCTAAATATCTTTATTAACCAGACATATTTCCAAAATTAAACAAGGAGTAGAGAGAAGATCTATAAAAACGCCACTCTACTTCTCTGAGATTCATGCCTGGCATGGCTTTCGAACCTTAAGTGACCTTAACATGTCACATAACATGATGTTGGGATAGTTGCACTAGCACGTCTGTTTTTAGATCTGCATGGCATGTTAGGGTGGCCCTGAATTTCGAGTGTTTGATTTGGTGAATTACAGTAGCCCACTCGTGTCTTCGTCAGCCTTTGTGAATTTATTCTTTTTTTGACACAACCATAATAATAGAGTATATACAGAGGGGGTCTGTCTGGGATCACTGGTGATAATGCCCCTATTTTGTATTTTTCATAGATTTTAAATATTTTTCCTCATCGCAGATCACATGATCAGCACAAAACTTTGAGTAAATACTTGAGTAAGATGTTCTGAAAGTTATAAATGCTTTAAATCTCGAGAATTGGACATAGATATGAAGATCTGGTCTAAAGAGATTTCATGAATTACTGAGAAATGTAAGGAGATATGAAGAGAGAAAGTGTTACAGAAATATAAAAAAGTCATAGGTTCAAATGGTTGTAGAGCGAGCTAAGGTGATCTACAAATGATACTATTGAAGTGGTTAACTCAAGAAAGTAAATTAAAGAATAATTAATACCAAACAAAAAACTGGAGGCAGCCAGTTTTAATATTTCTCTGTTTTCGAGTGCCCCCATAAATGCTGGATGGGATTTACAGTACTGCGCACAAGTCTTAGGCCACCATTAGATTTTGCTTTAGCAGTGGTCTGTTTATTAAGGCAAGGCAAGTTTATTTATATAGCACCTTTCATACACAACGGTCCTTCAAAGTGCTTTATTAATTAAAAAATACAAAGGCAAGTCAAATTAAAAAACATTTAAAAGAATAACAATAAAAATGGAAATGAAAATAAAGTAAGAATGAAGCATGAATAAAACATGATTCAAAGTTGATTCAAATTAATAAATCATGATTCAGAAATTATTCAAAGAATATATTTAAAACAAAGAAAAGAATTAGAACAGAAGTGCTGTTACAGCATAAAAATGAATTAAGATACAAACAGAAACTACAGGAATGGTGCAATAAGTCAAAATTCAATGTGACCTTCCCCATGTTTCTAGGCTGTTCCCCTTTAAAAATTGAAGGGTCCACTTGGCACCCAGATGCTGCTATTGCTCCCACAGAAGCTGTTTTTTTCTCAATTTATTTTAATACGGCATACAAATGTTATGTAATTTCTGGTCGTATTTTGATTAATTGACTGAAAAAATTATATATGGTCATTATACCATTGCTAAAACAACAAATCTGAGTCTGGCTTAAGACTTTTACACACTTTTGTGGAGGAAAGTCCATGATAGTCGACAGTCCCTAAGTTAGGTGTTGCAAAACTTTGTGGAGCATTTGAGGTGATTATATTTGGAATTAAGGAAAGGTGCAAAATAGAAGCGCTTTCTCCAGTGTCTCTGACCTTTTGGCCCCAGCTCTACATGTAGAATGGATTAGCACGTCACTTGACACAGTTGGCAGAGATTACTGTAACAGATTAAGCAGGCTTTCATAACTCTGGTACTATTTGCTTCCAGGAAATCAAAAGGTCGGGTTGGACCTCGCTTCATTAGTCTGACTTTACCTGCTCACACAGTCAGAGTCTCCCAGTGGAAGTTCAACACTAGGGCAAAGTTCACATTAAATCATTGTGAATGCACTTGCTTTCACTCAGACAGCCACATAATAACAGAGTGTGGATTGGAATACCAATTATAGGCTTCGGTTTAGAGCGTCCCATCCACCACAATCACACATCGTTAAGATTAATGCAAATAAAAGAAACTAAGCATTTCTAAGTCACGTTTTTAAGTGACCACGTCCAGTGGTCAGGCAAATTTTCCCTGATGCTTCACAAAGTTCAGTTAGAGCCCGATTTTATGCTCAGTAGCCTTTCCTCAACAATTTGGACATTTTAAGGTCATGGAGGAAATGGATGAGCAAGCGCGAGTGCGATCGCGTGCTCGCAGGTTTGCACGCGCACCTCGAATCCTCACCGGTGTCCATCAGCTGAACTCAACTGCAGACAGATGTAGCCACACTTGCTTTCTGTGCCAGTGAAACAGTAATAACAGAACACATTCCTGGAAAAGCCACAGCACAAGGGAAAGAGGGCAGCAGATAGGAGACAAGGAGGTGAAGGAAGTGTAAAACAAGTCTGTCTCCAGACTGACTGTTCCACTGTTGAGATTCATTCATCAAAAGTTGAAAGGGTGCTCTGGTGTGTGCGCCATTAAAGACCACTCTACTCACGAACGGCTTCAACCTGGAGTTTTTCTAATATGCGTATGAGAAACGGGGAATTGTAACTTGCTTTTTGATTGATTTGTTTTGCTTTGATCATGCCCTCGGAACAACCTACGCTATTTCATGAGTTAATAATGTGGTGATTTCACGTTTCGTGGACTGATGCCAGTAATAATCAGCATCTGAACTATGAGCTTGGTCCACTTGGTTCAGTCTTTACACCATGATCCACACAAGAAAACCAGCTGCAGGTCACCATTTGCTTTAACCTTCAAATAGCCGTGTCCCTCAGGGCGGCTTGTGACTTGGAGCAGGAGATATAATGTGTACTCTGAGTGAGGGGCTTTTCCTGCATTAGGTCATAGCCCAGCAGGAAACATTTATCGCCATTTCAAGGGAAAACAGCAGCTCAACAGATATAGAAAAAGCCTGGAAACTGTTGGAAATAGCTACAAAGCAAAAGGTCAAATATGAATAATGCAGTCAATCGGTCTAGCATTGCAAGGCATATTTAGAACGGAAAGTAAATGACCACGGAAGCACTTTGGTCAGCGTCTATGTATGTGTCCGTGTCTTATTTTGCTGCTCTGTCTCATAGCTCTCCTTGATGGTGAAAGTTATTCCCAGTCCTGATTGGTTCGTTGGGATGGACGGCCTAAACCTGTGTGAGGGAGGGCAGTGGAAACAGGAAGTGACCTTCGACCTGCATCCATTTGATGCTGGGACCGACAGCGGCTTCACGTTCTCTTCGCCCAACTTTCCCACGACACCCCCTGAGAACATCACCATGGTGAGATAGTTGTTTAGCTTTCCCACCTTCCCACACCACCTGGGACACCTAACAGTAATTCTACTACTCTATGTCACTCATACAGTGGTGCTTAAAAGTTTGTGAACCCTTCAGACAGATTCTCACTAGTTCTAATGTAGATAAAAAGAACACAAATGACTTTGTTTGGGAGGTATTTGACCTTCTTTCAGTATTTGGTGTGACCCCCTTGTGTAGCAATAATTGCTAAACATGAGTTTCCCCACATAAACTCTTCACTTCGGGTCCTTTCACAATATTTTTCTTAAATTAGTTTTAAGACTTTTAACTGTCATTCCAAGACATTAATTATTCCACTGATGGGACATAATTCATGGTCCCTGATACTACCACCACTATGTTTTACAGGTGGGATAAGGATATTATGTACGTGTTTTCCATACAGCAGTGCTGGAGTTTAAACACCTCAGGGTCACTTCTGGACTAAAATTCACTGCTCACAAAAATTAGGATGTGAGGATCATACAAGAACAATCTGATCCTGTCCATGCCCCATCGCTGTCAGTGTGTTATGGCAATCTTGGGTAACCAAACACCCTGTTGACCAGTCAATGTGTGGCACTCTCGCCCAGTTAGGCATGCTTCTGTTCACCCTCATGAATATGTCACTTGCTACTCCTTGCTATCACCATAATTGAGCTTGCATCTCGTTTGCGTAATCAAACAACCTTCTTTGATCGCTTCATATTCATTTTGAAATATCGTCTCATTTTTGTGAGCAGTGTAGTTTACCAACAAGCATTTCCAGCCACCAGCAAGCTTTTAACGATTTTCAAGATTAACTCTAAAATGTGATGACAGGTTTGACTTTACGGTCTGTGGAGCAATACAGCAGATGTGTCATATAGCATGTACAGTGAGCAGCAGCATGGTTGCGTCTGATCCACTCATACCAGCACAATGCACACATCAGTGTAAGAATGGTCAGAATGAACAGAGTAAAAGGGAACAAATAAAGCATGTAGAGAAACAGACAGACTACAAAATGTAACTATATATTTTACATTTACGGCATTTAGCAGATGCCCTTATCCAGAGCGCTTTACAACTTACACAGTCTTACAATTCAAGCAATTCCGAGTTAAGGGCCTTGCTCAAGGACCCAACTGTGGTAGCTTGGCAGAGGTGGGATTTGAACCCTGGACTATCAGATCCAGAGACCAGTACCTTAATCGCTAGGCTACCACAGTCCCACATACTGTAGAACTACAAAGTGCATCTATATCTGAAGTGGTCAATTATTAGGACTGTACTGCACCTACCTAACCCCTACCCTTAATTCATTGGCCTGTACCTTGTACGACTGTTCAGTTCTAAATAAGAATGATTTTTAAATGACTAACAGTAAATGTTTAATGTAAGTGAGTGGTACGTTTTTGATTAGTCCTTATCCAGAAGCGAATGATTCACTATGCTGACACAAAATGAGCCCATATTTTGGCCAAGATCTTAAATTATTTTCATTAGGTGCCTAAGCAATGAAGCCAAAAACAAAAATGCGCCCATATGTCAAAAATGACCAGTCGTGTGTATTCTTTTTCGTCTTAACAGCTAATAACAGCACAAATAATGTCAGGTAAAAGGGCCATCTTGTTTCTATTTCACTATTCTTTAATCAGTCTTCAGTTCCAAGCAATTACATAGATTTTCCATGGACTTAAAGTGATTTTCCTGATCAGGCAAAGTCCAAAATGTATGATTTGCCCACCCTTAAAAGATATTTTTAAACTAATGGTAATCTCATGCATTTGCCATCCTCTGTAAATCTGTCTTTAACAACTCTTTTTACAACGCAGATTACGTCTCAAAAACCGAATCACCCAGCTAACTCGTTCTTCTACCCCCGGCTGACTGAGCTCCCACCACTTGCAACCGTCTGGATTAAGAGACAACCTCGCTCAAATGGCCGTCAACAAAACCATGTGTCCAACCACATCCTGCCACAACTCAGCAAGACCCAGCATTTCTCCGGTAAGATTTAGCTAGACTGCTCACAAAGATGAGGGGATATTTCAAAATGAATATGAAGCGAAAAAAGAAGAATTTGATTTGATTTGATTTCGTTAACACAATTATGGTGATTGAGTAGTAAGTTATATATTTATGGGGTGAACAGAAGAATGTTAAACCGGACCAGAGTGCCCCCACTTTGTGTTCAGTAGAGTGTATGATCACCCAAGTGTGTCAAAACACACTGACAGTGATGGGGCATGAACAGGATCAGATTATCCAGCAGTTCTTATGGGATCCTCTTCGTATTTATTTTTGTGAGCAATAATGTACACAAACAATTTAGAATCCACCAGGAAAGGTCTAAACATGTTCAGAAGAACTTTCTCAGAGAAATGTCTTTAGCTGTATACCTGACATTGTGTTTTTCTTTGTATGTTAATGTTAAAGACGCACTAGCTGTCAGAAGGGTGGCACTAATGTGCAATGCTTCACCACTTTTCACATTCTCATTGCACTTTTGCAGTGTGACTCGCAGTGTTATGGGTTTAAAAATGCACTTTTTACATCATATATCATGCCTGCATGTTGCTTATCACTTGCTTCTGTTCTTTCACTTGTCCTACTCAAATCGTGATTGACGTTGCATATAAGAAACCAATCGAAATTTATAAATCTGCTTTGAGACAATGCTCCATTGTAAGAAGAACTAGAAATAAATCTGACTTTGTTTCCTAACAAAAAATTGCCCAGAGCATCACACTGTCATACTTCACATGTCAGTAGTTTTAAAGGCTATGGTACCCTTATGGCTGCAGTACAAAACTAAAAAACAAACAAATTAAATACATTTTGGGTATTTTGGGTAAGAAACCAATCTGTCTAAACTGATTTTTGGCCAAACCTTTTCTTCAAGCATGACTCTGTATGTCCCCCTTAGGAACCTGGACTGAAAACTAAATGTTTTTCATGATGGTTCTGTGGTGAATCACCGTTTCACATTTGGAATCTGTTTTGGTTGCACTCTTGATGTTCGAAAATGAGTTCAAGCTAAATAATGCAGATGGGACTAACAAATGTAACACAGGCCAGTTGGCACTGTTTGACTGCTCTCCTGACCGCTTTGTTACTAGATTTTTTGATTTACTTCAGCCATTTCCGTGAAATGAACATTGCTGAACACTGTGTTTGTCATCACTATGTGTTGTTATAGAGACGCCGTTGGACTGTGAGGTCTCCATGTGGTCTTCCTGGGGATTGTGTTTGGGACCGTGTCCTAGTGGTGGAGTACGCCACCGTACCCGCTACATCCTCCTGAAGCCTGCTAACAGTGGCACCCCCTGCCCGGAGTTGGAGGAACAGAGCCAGTGCACGCCACACAACTGCCTAATACAACAGTGATGCCTGTTTCAGTGCTGCCACAGACGCTCAGAAACTGTGCAGACCGAGAGCTACTTTCAGAGACAAGGCAGTGCTGTGTCATGCTAAGAGGTCGGAGATCACCAGAGTGGTGGCACCTCTCACACCTAGCCCTCCTGCCTTGAAATACCCGGCTCCTGCATTCTACATACAGACAGACCGCGATCATAGCCTATTGAAAAATAACCATGTATTTTGCAGCCACAAATGTTATGGAGGGTTGAAACTTTTCCTTTCACTTGTGCATTACCTGCATTTCACAACAGCACTGAAACACAAAATCTTCAGTTGTGGAATGAATTGACCAAGAGTGCAAGAGTGCTCCTCATTAGAAATGTTCAAAGAATAGTTTGTCCAAAATGAAATGTACACCTGTTTCCCCTTTTTAACTTGTAAATCAGCCTAAACATGCTTAGGTCTGACATTTGTAATCAGATGGACAACAATGTCAATCCAATTAGTACACACAGTACAGTACTGTGCAAAAGTCTCAGGCCACCATTAGGTTAGTGATATGATTGCTTTAGCAATGCATAAGTAGTTCTCATTTCTCAGTCTCTTCATGAATTAACTTTTGCATTATTAACAACCTGGGAAAAAAATCGGAATCAGGTTTATTAATTTCCAAATGACAAAACTGATAATCTGAAGAAACCGTCAGAAGAAACTTGATCAGCGATGGTTTGTTTGAGAGGGTAGTTTGTTTGTTTGGGAAACCAGTTTTTCAGAAGGGATATAGGCTTTAAAAGGCTAAGATATGCTAAGGATCACAAAGACTGGAATGAGTCGAGTCACTATTATAGAGGGACTGTGGTGGCTTAGTGGTTAAGGTATTAGACTCTGGACCAGAAGTTCTAGGGTTCAAATCCCACATCTGCCAAGCTACCGGAGATGGGTTCCTGAGCAATTGCCCTTAACAATTGCTTGGATTGTAAGAGTGTATGAATTGTAAGTTGCTCTGGATAAAGGTGTCTGCTAAATGTAGAGTGAAGAATCCAAAATATAAATTATATTAAATATTTCTGTAAAATCATCAACAAAGTTATATGGTCATTATAGCATTGCTAAAACAACAAATCTAACGGTGGCCTAAGACTTTTGCACGGCATTGTACCACACATGACAAGCCCTATTCAGTTTTCTGTAGGTCATTGGATGGTATACTAGATGGCAACAAGCAGTGCACTATCTAAACCACCTAACTGATTAGTGAAATTACAGATCAGTTGGGTGGGGAATTGGGTGGGGGGTTTCTAGGGGTTTGGAGCTTAATCAGCGTAGTAGGAATCAACACTAGACGAGGCGCAAGTAAATCTAAGGGCACAAACATAAAATGACATAACACATCTTCGGAGCGTGGGAGATAACCAGACGACCCAGAGGAACCCCACAAAGGCACCGGGAGAACATTTAAACACCAGGCAGCACCCAATCCAATACTTGAACCCAGGTCTCTGGAGCTGTGAGCGCTAACCACTGCATCAGCTTAACAAATAAAAATGAGAAATAACAATCAGGTCGATGGCTCATTTTGTGTGAGTTTTTGCTGTACACAAACCTGAGACATTAACTGTAGTAAAAATAGAGAGGCTGAATGCAAATTTTGATGATAAAATACAATGGCAATGTCTGTAGTTCTGTATATTAATAGTTTCATCCTACAATCCTGAATAGGTTTGATACCACTGGATGGCATAGCAGTCTAATACGTTACCCTACCACTATGGGGACCTGGTTTCAAGGGGTCTTCTTGGGTGAATTGGGCATCACGTTTAGACACGATTGGCTGTGTCTCATGCAGGTACATCCCCGTTAAAGGATATCTAGCCTGCAATATGGACCCCTCCTCAACCCTGTAATGTACTGGCATCCCATCCAGGGCAGCTGCACACGGTGTTCCCCAGGGATATACTGTGGAGCCTCTGTATCCCTGACAAGGAAATAGCGGGGTTTAGAAATGCAACTATGAAACAATATATCACATAAAACAATATAGTAAGTAACACAGTGGACTGGAAGCTCTGTGGAGCCTCTAAGAGACTTTATGTACGATCTGGAGGTAGGATTAAGGTAAATACTAGTGATAAGGAAACATTACTGCTGACTGTAAATACATTAACATGACTGTAAATACATTAACATCACAATTTACAATGGAGCCATAACGTTACCTTTTAAACCTGCCAGATAAGAAATTAAATAAAGAAACTGCTGAAGATTAATGCGCCATAGTGACTGGCTGAAAAGTGATTCTAGCTAGCTAGCTTGTACTCCACTTATATGTTCCCACTGTGCACTCTTGGTACAGCAGCATAAGTACTTAGGTAGAAATTGGTCATTTGGTGAAAAATGAGGGCAAAATTTGGCATCAGAAACGTTAAACTGTACCACAGTGTCCGATAAAACAGCGGCAAATGGGAAAATGTGTACATTTCATTTTTGCTTATTATTTTAAGAAAAGCCCACTGAGACTGAAAGTTAGAATAGATTCCTTAAAATGATCAACCCGACAGTCTCTGAGACAGTTCAAATATTTAGTCCTATATATACTGTCCACAAAAATGAGGAGATGCTTCGATATGAACTATCCCATAATGAAATATCCCCTAATTTTATATGAGCAGTGTATATACAATATCTCAGAAAAGTGAGTACAACTCTCACATTTTTGTAATTCGTTTATTTCTTTTTATAGGACAGCACTGGAGATATGACACTTTGAGAAAATGTAAAGTATTCCGTGTACGGCTTGTATCATTTGTCTAAATTTGCTGTGTCCTTAAAACCACAACGCACAGCCATTAAGGTCTAATCCACTGGCAACATAAGTGAGTACACCCCTTAGTGAAAATGAACTTTAGCTCCCCACCGCCGGCAACACTCATTCAGCCCCAAACCATGACATTCCCACCACCGTGCTTGACTGTAGGCAAGACAGACTTGTCTTTGTACTCCTCATCTGGTCGCCGCCACACTTGCACGACATCATTTGAAGCAAATTTTTATCTGGTTATCTGGTTATATGGTTCCAGTAATCCATGTCCTTAGTCTGCTTGTCTTCAGCAAAAATGTGGATCATCTTTAGAAGAAGCTTCCTTCTGGGACGGCAGCCATGTAGACCAATTTGATACAGCGTGTGGCGTATGATCTGAGCACTGACAGGCTGACCCCCCACCCCTTTAACCTCTGCAGCCAGCACTCCTGCGTGTATTTTTAAAATCCAATCTCTGGTATGAGATTTATGCTAAACGCATTCACTCAACTTCTTTGGTCGACCCTGGCGAAACCTGTTCTGAGTGGAACCTGTCCTGTTAAACCGCTGTATGTTCTTGGACATCGTTCTGCAGCTTTTATAGCCATCCTTATGTGGAGCAAACAATTATTTTTTCATATCCTTAGAGAGTTCTTTGCCATGAGGTGCCATGTTGAACTTCCAGCGGCCAGTATAGGAGAGCATGAGAGCAATAACACCAAATGTAACACACCTGCTCCCCATTCACACCTGAAACCTTGTAACTCTAACAAGTCCCGGGGAGGGAAATGGCTACTTGGGCACAGTTTTACCCTTTTTACTTAGGAGTGTACTCACTTTTATTGCCAGTGGTTTAGACATTAAGGGCTGTGCATTGTTATTTTGAGCGCACGGCAATTTGAAATTGTTATACAAGATGTTGACTGAATACTTTACACTGTATAAAAGTGTCGTATCTTCAGTATTGTTCCATTAAAAGATATAATAAAATATTTACAAAAATGTGAGGGGTGTACTCACTTTTGTGCGATATTGCATATATATTATTGTTTTGTCCTTCCATGGGGAAGTTGTATATATGTTATATTTTATCACATTCTCCTTTGAATAAATGTAGTTTCCTTAAGCTGTCCAGTTATCTTTCTATATGTGCACTGCAGATTTATTACTGCAGTCTGAACAGATGCACCACACTAGCCAAGGACAGTTTGAGCTCTTGGATCCATTACACACAAAGTATCTCCGTAATCCACGATTATGCGGCGAGTTGTATCTCATTTCATTCTCAGTGCTTTTAAATACTTTCTCACCTTTATATTTACTAGTGTATAGTTTTTACAGTGCTGTCACATGGGCCTTATAAATAGCATATTTGAAAAGGAGTAGACAAAAGTGACTCAACACAGATTCTTCAGGGCATTCATTGTTGATTTGCAGTTTCCTAGGAAGTGGTCATTTCAGTTCACGGTCCAAGTTTAAGCCTTCAGGATTCCGTTGCTTAAAGCCCTTCGTATTCCTGTAGTGACATTTCCTCTGCTGAATGAAAAAGCATGGTTTAGATGGGATGACTAAGTCACAGGTCTACAGTTGTGATTCATATATCTACTGTTCATTTTTTAATCAAGACAAAATGCACTGCCGTGAATAACAATGGCCAGTACAGTATTAAAAAGGACATCATTGTAAGCTTGTTCTCCAAAGTGAGAACTCATTTCTGAATGTTACCTTGTTCTCAAGTGTTTGCATGAGTATACAGTCGATTCCGGTTAATGGGACCACATTGGGACGCGATGGTTTTGGTCCTAATAACCGGCTGGTCCAATTAAACGAACATGCCCTATGTTACAAGACGGGACGTGCT
>JAVSBV010176506.1:0-13490 GCA_033117975.1 Parotocinclus spilosoma | reverse complement strand
TATGTTCTTTAATTCTGCCTCTGTTTGACTCCAGATAAGGATCTTATGCCCTTCCAGTGGTGCTGTGTCCTGTCTACCCTTTGCCATCTCTACCTGGCTAAGAGACCAGTGGATCGTTGTCAGGGATATGGTTGGGCAAGTTCAGACCCCAAAATTCCAGGAAACACAGGAGCACCAGGCATTGGTAAGGTTTTTATTTTCCCTTTAAACCTCCTTATAGTAAAGTAAATAAAAAAAGGAAATACTAAAGTCACATACATTACATTAATTGATAGATTTCAAATTTTAAACCTGTAAATTGTTTGTATCAATACAGGCTTGGCATATGGAAGCCTCCACTTTGTTACTTTTGATGGGAATAATTACACCTTCAAGGCCACTGGAATATTCATAATTGTACGGCTGTCCTCCAGAACAGGCTCTAATGTCTTCACGCTGCAGGGGGAGACAGCAGTGCTAGACATCAATGGCCAGGCCAGACGAGTACCAGCTCTAGTGCAAGTAGTTGCATATCATCAGGCCTATGGAAAGGTTTGATTCATATCTAAATGAAATCATTAAGTTTATTATTAGATGTATTATTTCCTGCCTGAAATATTTTAAGCTCTTATGCAGCTGGCTTGAATATAGAGTACTAGGACTAGTCACTGTATGAGGTCTACATTGATTATGACACGATATGCCTAAATTAATTTGTGATTTGATTTGACTTAGTGTGAATTTACCATATTTCACCTGGATAGTAACTGTGTGTTTTTTCTAATCTTTGCCCCCAACACATTTGTCTGTGTTATCTAAATCTTCGCTGCAGGTAGAATGGAGAAATTCTGAAGACAAACTCACTGTGCTAATCGATGATGTGGATGTTCCTATTTCTGAGGGTTTGTACTTAGTTTGAATACTTAATAATTAGACATACATCCATGTGAGTGTTAATACAGTTATGCGTCTCATAATGTCCACAATTCTTTCTATGGAATTGAATGTTATCTGATCCCGGAACATTGTCTGTTTACCATATTATATACCGTACTTAGCGATGCTATTTGGGATACTGTAGTGTGTAAGGTATTGGCTAAATAGGCAATATGCTGCAGTGTTTCGTATTGATTTGTGCTGCCACAATATAATAATTAACCTCCATCTTGATCTTGATTTTCCTTCTTTTTTATTTTAAGATTGGTAAACTCTTGTTTCACTGTAAAGCTGCATGCATTGATTTGACCAGCCCCTCTTTACCCTTCTCTGTCTCTCTTTCATAACATAAACATTTATAGAATAAGAAACTTCAGTGTGACAGCTCAGTGTATGTAATGTTGTATTTTCAATGCAATGAGGTGTTTCAGAAATAAGCAGGGAAGTTAGGACTGTGATGCAAGCAAGAAACAGTGAGAAGTAAGGAGATTTAACTCTGGTCTGCTATGCTGGAAAAGATGAATTCTTAGTTTTTTGTTGCCGTGACAAAGGGGCACAAGCTTAACGGCAACCAAACATTGTTCAGAATTTGGCCTGGTCAATTAAATAGTTTAATAAGGACAATACCTTTATCAGATTTCTTTATCAGATGTATCTGCAAAAAAATTGTTCAAACAGATTGTATGATGCACATGCCTGTACTAATACAAAGTACTATAAAAAAGTATAATAAAAAAAAGCAATTTTTGGATGTCAGTTTAATTTTGAGTGTGTTTAAATAAAATCCTAATAGACATAGACATGGTAAATGTCGTTAAGGTGTGCAATTATCAAAACTAAAGTTATCTTGCTATATAAAAGAAGACATTTGATTGTAGTGCCCTCTGCTGTTGTAACAGGTGCAGTATACCGAGTCCAGCAAGGATTTGCACTGCGCTGTCCTTCTGTGCAGCACTGTGTGGCAGTCTATGAAGGGGGGCTGAATGTTGCTGTGTGGACTAAGGGTGCTGGCAGGCTTACTACTCTGGTTGAGGTCCCTCAGACCTTCTACAACCGAACTGTGGGCCTTCTGGGCCTCTGGAGCTCAAACACTTATGATGACTTTCTTCTTTCCAATGGACACCTGCTGTCATCCCCTGATAATAACCCTCCACCTGAGGATGCTTTGCTGGTCTTTGGACAATCATGTAAGTGTGTCTAGTAATAGGTTCAAAAATTAGGACAATATAGAAATATAGAAGTCTAAGTCAAACTAACTACTAATTTTTTTTAACCATGACTTAAACCTGCGTTTTGATCAGTTATACAACTATACAGTCCTAAACATTTGTATTAAAGTTAAGCCAATTGCATTTCTTTTCATGAACAATCACATCAGTATATTGCACTTTCTGTCAGGAACAATGTGAATTATTATGTTTTTATTAGTCAACAAACATCATATTTTGAATAATTATTGTTTAGTACTATGATGTAGTATTTAGACTTTTTGTTTGTTTAAATACATATTACATGTTGTGCAGATGTGAGGTAGTTATTAGTGTACTTGTTATTGTCTTTGGGTGGCAAAGGAAATTTGAATGCCATCCTAAAGAAACAATAAGAACTGCATCAACGAAATGAAATGAAAACATGCATCAACCTAGAGATTGGAAGAGAAACCTGACAGACCTTTAATAGAGAAGCATTTTGGTCAGAAAGAGGATGTTTGAGTGCATGAAGCACTTTCTCTTGATCATTAAAAAGCATTTGTGTAATTATAACTCTGGAGAAAATTAAGAGACCACTGCAAATTTTCTTAAATTGGCAGCAATTCAAATCCTGTATCCTGTATCGGATGCATTCCAACACAGACACGTCATTCTGCTTATGGGGTACTGGGGTACCTCAACCAAGGAGGAAAAGTACAAGACAGGCTTGTGAAGGCTGCAATGGAATTATTGATTTGTGAACTAGTTACATTAGTTCTGTTTTGATAAAAATAAATATAACCTTGTTTTCTTTGCACAACTTCAAAGCTGGGACAGAATGGAAAATGCACATACCAACACATTGTTTCTTACATTTACTTTGACTTAAATTGTTTTCATTGTAGACAGTACATTTCATTTTTGGTCCGGCCAGCTTTATTTTATTTGTTAACAAACATCCATTCTGTTTTACACTAGACACAAAAAATTGGGGATATTTCATTATATAAATATTTTTTATCATATATATTTTATTATTAATTTTTTATATTATATGTGTATTTTGTCCCATTCTTTCTGAAAACATGCATTAAGATGTACAACAGTACACTGTCAGTTATTTATTTATTTTTTTTAATTTTAATATTTTTTGCATTTTGTATATTGGGGATAGGTCAGAAAATAAGTGCACTAGTCATTGCTGCAAATAGATTTTTTACTTGGAATTTGTCAGTAATTTATAGGATAAAACAAAAATCTCCAATTTACACATAGATGACCCACAACTATTGTAGTGAAAACCGAGAAACTGATACATTTGAAATGGTCTTTTTATTTTTTACAGATCTAAAGGAGCATACATTATAACCAAGATAACCACGTTTTCATGTTTGGTGAATAATGATTTAAAATAATGGCTTACTCATGACACATATGTAGTATATGAAGAGCAAACATCTCAACTTCTGTACTATGTGTTTACTTACTGATGCCATGTTAAATTACATTCAAGGGGCTGTTCCTGGTCCAGAGAGTCTTCTGTCCTCCATCCTTCCCCTGACACCATTCCAGCCTGTGAGCACAGAGGAACTGATTGCATCAGCAAGCCCAGTCATATTGGCTAAACTTCAAGAGATGTGTCAGGGTAGCATGCAATGTGTTCATGACACCCTGGCTACAGACAACAGCACTCTGGGCTTACAGAGTCTACAGGATCAACAGCAGGTCCACAAGTTTGCTGTTAACTATGGTGAGGGTCATGAACTTTATTCAAAATCTAAGAAGTGGACTGGTGTCAAAATTCAATATTTTGACCAAGAATTTTGCCAAATACAATGCTCACAAAAATTTAAGAGATATGCCATTTTGAGAGCAGTGTACTTAATAGCTTAACTATTTCCATTTATATTTATGCTATTGTTCTATTCTACTAAATTGTACCTTTAACTACGTAGATCTAACAAAGCCCTACATGAGAGCTTTGAAGTCCTGTCTACTTACATTTATTGTACATTGAACTTGAGTTTCATAGTAAAGTCCTAAAGGTCTCTCAATTGTACTTGGCAGTTAAAGCTAAGCAAAACTAAACTCTAAACATTGGCTATGTTATCTTAAAGTGTATTCTGAGTACATGCCTTGTTACTGACTCGCTCATATTATTTGAAACAGGAACCATGCCACCCATGGTGAAGGAGCCCACTGTGATCCGCTGTACGGTCAACACTACCCTCAGAGTCCAGTTTTTAGCACATGATGCCAACAGAGACACCTTCAGATTTTCCATACTGTACCCACGACCGTCACTGGCCACCATAGGAGCTGGTAACTTCAGTTAATCTTTAGTTACGGCATCTGTAGCATACAGAACTAAACAAAACCAGACACAAAACTAATTTAATATCAGGTAGTTTGCATCACCATCATTGCTGCCTGCAACCACTCTGAAATACTTAGATTAGCCCGTCTTGCACCAACAATCATGCCAAATCCAAGTCATTTGATTCTGTTAGGGTTCAAGTACCAGACAGTTGGACCCAAGTGCAGGGAAACAGGATTGTGTGGAAAGGAAGCGTCATTCTCTAAAGCTGACACTTCACAAAAACCGTAATACACAAACAGACACATACACACGCACGCACACGCACACACGAGCACACGCACACACACACACACACACACACACACACATATATATATGTAAAATAAGTATTTTATACACTGCCGACTGTGCAGGTTTTTCCACCTACAAAAACTGGAGTTATACATACAGTTATCAAACTTCAACTCTGAGAGATTTTTTTAAATTATAATTATTATTTATTATTTTTCTAATCCAGACGTTTCCTATAGTTCTCAACAGATCTTTCAGGTGGGTAACATTGAGATTCAGCTCCCTCCAAAGATTTTCTATTGGGTTCAAGTCTGGAGACTGGTTAGGCCACTCCAGGACCTTTAATGCTTCTTACGGAATCACTCCTTAGTTGCCCTGGCTGTGTGTTTTGGGTCATTGTCATGCTGTAAGATGCAGCCACGACCCATCTTCAATGTTCTTACTGAGAGAAGGAGGTTCTTGGCCAAAATCTCAGGATACATGACCTCATCTATCCTCCCTTCAATACGGTGCAGCCGTCCTGTCCCCTTTGCAGAAAAGCAAACCCCAAAGTATGATGTTCCCATCCTATGCTTCATGGTTGGAATGGTGTTTTTGGGGTTGTACTCATCCTCCTTATTCCTCTAAACACAGAGTTTGAACCAAAAAGCTCTATTTTGGTCTCATCTGACCTCTGGTTCATCCAGATGGTCATTGGTGAACTTCAAATGGGCCTGATGTAAGCAGGGGGACATTGTGTGCCCTACAGGATTTTAATCCATGATGGTGTAGTGTGTTACTAATGGTCATTTATGAGACTGTGGTCCCAGCTCTCATCAAGTCAATAAACAGGTCGTCCCGCCTAGTTACAGGCTGATTTCTGATCTTTTTCAGAATCATCATTACCCCACAAGGTAAGCTCTTGCATGATGTCTCAGAACAAGAAAGACTGGCAGTCTTGTGTTTCCATTTTCTAATAATTGCGTCAACAGTTGTTGCCTTCCACCAAGCTGCTTGCCCTATTGTCCTGTAACCCATCCCAACCATGCGCAGGTCTACAGTTTTGTCCCTGTTGTCACTGGACAATTCTTTGGTCTTAGGCATGGTGGAGAGGTTGTAGTGTGATTGACTGTGTGTGTGGACAGGTGTCTTATACAGGGAACAAGTTCAAACAGGTGCAATTAATACAGGTAATGAGTGCAGAATAGGAGGCTTCTTAAAGGAAAAACTAAGAGGTCTGTGAGAACCAGAATTATTTCTGGTTGGTAGGTGATCAAATACTTGTTTCATTTGGGAGGATATTTGAAATGTATCTACGATACAAATTACAGACCTTTCCATTCTTTGTAGGTGGGAAAACTTGAAAAATAGGCAGTGTATCAAATACTTATTTTCCCTACTGTAGGTATCAAAGCAGATGGAGCACAAACATAATGGCAGACTACTGCTGGTGTTCACAGCGTGACAGCCCTGATCATAACTATTCCAGAGAATCCAAAAAAACTTTAGCAATTAAAATTTACACAACTGTTGCTCTCTTGGTTGGACAAAAGGCTTTTTGCATGAAACAAATATTCTACGTGCTATCGCTACTTCAGAACATATTATTACTCTTGATATTACCCTTGATAGGTCAGCAGAAAACCCTTTTTTAAATAAAGACAAGTGTTATCATTATTATTATTATTTCCTTTGTATTCTATAACAATTTCATTTTTAAATATAAGTCTACAGAGCGTTTGGTCTTATCATGCAGGGCATCAAATACAGTCGCTCCTTAGCAGCTAGCCAGCTAGTTTAAGAAATGTTACCCATACTAATGAATAAATCTCACTTGCTAACCTGATCTCAACATGTCTATTTACAGTCATTTAACCCACATTAGGCAGTAGAAAAGGCAAACAGTGCAGTTAGCAACACTCTTTGCTGTCTTTATTTATGACTTCTATTAGACAATGGTACTCTTGGGGAAGTGCCTTTCGTTTTTTTTTTTACACTGCAGCACACTTAACTGAGTGATGGACAATGAAAAAAAGCAAAAGGTCAACTGTGAAGCCTCTCTCACACCATCTTACTCCCAAAGTAAATAATATTGGTATTATTTATAAAAATGGATTTAGGTTAATGTAAGAGCTAATGTAGTTACACGCTCTGAGTCTGTTAAGGGTCCTGATAAAAACTTTCAGTGAACACTTGACCTGCTGGAACTGTACACTGATGCATTTGAATTTAATATTGAATAAGTATAACAATATGACACCAAAAATGAATAGCAAAACGTCAAAATAGCAAATGCTTAGTGCTTCCTGACTCAATACAAATATCCAACGATGGCTGATTTGGAGCTCTGACAAACCAAATTTCTGATGTCAAAGTCTGTGTGATACTCAGTTTCTACCTTACTGTACATTTTAAACCCATAAACATTGATTTCTCATGCAGTCTCTGAAATATTGTGCATCACATCAGACTTTATAGTTCTTCCCCAGTACACTGCTCCATTTTATCAATGTTTTACAATTTTCTGTTTGACATTGATTATTCACTCAGTATTAAATGTACATGATAAAACACATTTACTGCATTCTATTATTCATGTAAGTGGCAGGTATTAAATTACATCCATCAGTCAGTAGTAATATATTATACTGGTTAAAGTATATCATATACATACCCTATACTCTTGGGTCTAATTGTGCATTTAGTCTTTTTAAAGTAATTTTATACGTGAGTATGTACACTGCTCACAAAAAATAAGAGATCATTCAAAATTAATATAAAGAGGATCCCACAAGAACTGCTGGATAATATGTTCCTGTCCATGTCCTATCACTGGCAGTGTGTTTTGGCAGTCATGGGTGACCAGACACCCTACTGAACAGTCACTTTGTGTCACTCATCCATTTTGACATTCTTCTTTTCACCCCCATGAATATGTCACTTGCTACTCAATCATGATAACTGAGTTTGCATCTCATTTGTGTAATAAAACAACTTTCTTTGACTTTTTATTTGCTTTTTTGATTATCTTGTTTTATTAAATAAAATCAAATGCTTCTTTTATTCATCGCTTCATATGAATTTTAAATACCCCTAATTTGTTGGGCAGTTTATGTCTCTTTCATATATTATATGGGTCCCTTTTTGAGTCTTGGTCCTTCCAAGTTGTCTTACTCATAACATTTAGGGAGTTTTTCCTTACCAACGTTGCACTAGGCTTGCTCAATGAGGACTTTAGGATTTGACTTTAAAATTAGACTCAAAATCGGTGTGTTAATTTTTTTGTGTCTTATGAACATGACACATCGGTTTGTTCTCATTTGGCAGATGATGGAGTTCTGGTGTGGACACCATACAATATTCAACCTGTGACACTCACTATACAGGTGAGTGACTCCACATCTAGCTCCTTGCTCATCCCAATCCTGCAAATCTGCAACTGTCTGAATGGAGGAAGCTGCCAGTACCAGAGTGTAGCAGAAAATTACTTGCAAGGCAAATACCAGGTACCTAATACCATTCATGCTACTCAAGCTTGACGACATATAATATAACATATAAAATAGAATTTATTTTCAGAATACAGGGCTATTTCATTCTTTATAGTCAACTTCAGCATTGTTAACACCTTGGTGGAGGTTAATTCACAGGTTTAGGAAATGCATTTGTACTTAATAAGCTTCATCTTACACTTATTATGTGAAAGGAAAACCGTGAAAAATTTGGGAGAAATGTAACCATATTTCACAATTGCTGGCACCCTAGCATTTATTATTATGTGCAACCTTCCTTTGCCAATATAACAGAACTGAATCATTTTATTATGCTTGAGTCATTCATTCATTTTCAAGAAAACCAGTGTAACACTAATTAACATGTGGTGTTTTTTGGTAGGATCCAAGGATGCGAGATAGATGAAATCCCACGACATATAATAATAATAATAATGGGGAAATTATATAGAAGAACTAAAAGGGGATTAAGAGCAGAGCGAAAGGCTCCTGAACACAAAAAAAACCAAAAGGATAAAATGACTGGGACAGGAAAGCCATGCTGGGGCGTGTATAATGCAAACGTGCAGCCGGGAGAACACTCTAGCCGGGGAGTGTCACATTTCGAGAGGGCAGCCGACTAGTGTGTGGCTCAAAAGAGCAAAAGGCTCCGAAGCGCCAGAGGGAGAGCGTGAGCTCGGGCGCACGTGTGGTGCGAAGAAGCCAAGCCGGGGTGCGTCCCAATCAGGACGAGCAGCTGGCTGGACCGAGGTTCGTTGGGTGCCAACAACGGAGGCGCATGAACTCAGTCGTGCAATTAGCGCACGAGCACGGGACGGGAGACCCTCAAAGTTCCCCTAAAAATACTAAATACTTTGGGGGTTTCCCCCGTACGTGTCCATCAACACTAAAAGCCCCCGGAACGTAAACACTATCCCTAAAGGTGCGCGTAAGTACACCGGTGGTTGGGCGAGTGTTAGTGTACCGAATGAAGACGGCCTGGCACCGAACAGACCTAAAACCCACACCTACATATAAGGAGAAGTAGCTGTTCGAAATCAGGTCGTAATTTTAGCTCTGTAATGGCGACCGGTGAGTACGGCCAAATTCTTCGGGGCGAAGGAAGGAACCCTAACAGCATGTCTGTGGAATGTTGGAGGAATCCAAAGAACCATCATAAACATCATTAAGGGTCCAGCAGTGTAAGCTGGCAGAAGTGGGATTTGAACTTTGGACCTCCTGTCCATAGTCCAGTAAACTCTAGGCTACAACAGAATAAGCCTAATGTTATCCTAATACAGTAAAATTCCAATACTGTATCCTAATGTAATTCCATGTAAATTATCATCACATATCAATCACCATTCAGATTTAATGTTCATTCTTAAGGTTAGTTTTTGAATAACCATCCAAAGCTCTGTTTTGTCTCACCTGATCTCAGAATCTCACTTAGGTATGCAACCTTTTAAGTTATCACGCTAGTATGACATGGTGTCCATACTAAACTGTGAAATCTGAAACCCATGTGAATTATTTACCCTGCAACTATAATTTTCCTTATTCTATTTAAGGGTGCAAATAATCCTGCAGTTTTTGTACTAAGCTCAAAGCCCCTACCCATAAACACACACATCCCCACACACCTGATGTCGTTCATCATGTCTTTAACTCACTTTTAGGTTGTAGCGTGTCTGTGCCCACCTGGTTTCAGTGGCAAGTATTGTGGAAACAGAACCAATGTATGTAAAGGGAAGCCCTGCTTTCCTGGAGTGGACTGCTACACTCAAAGAGAAGCAGACTTCACTTGTGGAGAGTGCCCTCATCCAACTGTATCTGGAAACAAGCAAGGCTACAAATGCTTTGAGAATGGTTAGTTTCACTTCTTTATCAATAATTAATTTTTATTTCGAATTAAGATGGAAGGTGTTGCCCAATGTCATTTAGCTTCACTTTGAAGGCATTGCTGAAGGTGATTTAATGTCTGCTGAACAAGTAAGTCTGTGACAATTATCTGTACATATCCATCATCTTAAAATATTTTCTTTATGATCTATAAACCATCATTTAGCTCAGATGTTAACTGTCATGGGGAGCTGCAGTGGTGCAGCTGGTAAGAAAACCTATTATAAATGGTAGGGGACTAAACCCGTCAATTAACTGTCACCAAACCAGGCATGTTCATAAGTCACAAAATACAAGTCCAAGTCAAGTCAAGTCAAGTCTCATATTC
Source organism: Parotocinclus spilosoma (assembly GCA_033117975.1). NCBI lineage: Eukaryota > Metazoa > Chordata > Actinopteri > Siluriformes > Loricariidae > Parotocinclus > Parotocinclus spilosoma. The sequence goes on along the minus strand of JAVSBV010176506.1, from coordinate 3,074 downwards.
AAGTGTATGATTAAATACACGCACACACACATACACACACACATATATATTTCCCCATGTTAAAAAAAACAAAACAGATGAATTTTTCCTGTACTCCAATGATTCCTTTTTCTATATTTTTAATTCTATGCATTTTTTACTTCTAAAATTTTTTAATTTATTTCAATAATAATTTCTTTGTTATTGAGCTCCCTTAAACATTTTAAAACATAAAGCACGTTACATGTTGCCACCCTTCAGTTGTATCCAAGAATTTAAAATTCCAGCCGAAGCCATGCTACCCTCGTTTGCTAACATTTGACTCTTCTCTGAGATTTCCCTCTCGCGATAAACAGATGTTTTGATACGTCACAAGACAGGGGGCTGCGTTCCAAATCATCTAAATAAAAGTATGGGAAAATGGCAACATATACACACAAACAAAGGATTTTTTCTATAACTTTCGCGCACAGTGCCTGGATAACGGACTGACTGTTATTGTTCACGAGTCATTTTGGTCAAGTCTAGAGTCATAAGGGACGAGTTTCAAGTCAAGTCTGAAGTCATTTCTCTGTATCAAACTCTGCTGGACTGTGCATGTCCTGTATCACAATACTCTAAAAAAGGCCTATCACGTCATTCTTAGTTTCAAATGTGCAGTATATTTTGCCTTATTGTTTGCTGTTGTTTCTTCTCACGTGTGTTACTACAGACTTCTGCCTCCCTCCATTTCCCTATCCCTGTCACAAGATGGCAGATTGCTACAGCACTGGGTATAACTACTCCTGCATTTGTAAGCCTGGCTTCACTGGTGATGGATCTGAGTGTACAGGTAAACCTCAAGCACATACTCACACATACTATATTGTATTTAGCATATATGTATTTATTGAAATGTGCTCTGTATCACATAGATATAGACGAGTGTCAGATACCCGAAACCTGCCCTAATGCCAAGTTTGAGTGTGTGAATACACCAGGTTCAGTGAACTGTTCCTGCCGCTATCAAAGTTCCCCTGGGTCAAGCGAATGTGGTAAAACATAGTTTCAAAATCTGATTCAGATATTTATTCTTTTAAGGCTGTATGTTTAGCTTATCAATATTTGCATGACATTTACATTATGTTTTACATTTTAGGTGATTCTTCTTATGCCACAGGTAAGGTGGTACTATTAAATGATTAAGCAAAAATGATTATTTGTGATATTTTATAGATCTATTAGGATTACTTCTTGTTTTCAGGTTGGAACATTTTTCATGTGTCTGTGACTTGGAATGGTCAAAAAAAAGAAAAGCAGCAACTGTCACAGGTAAAAGTAAATGCATACTAAATAACAAAAAGTGCTATGGTATGGTAATGGCATAGATGATTATATTGTCTATGGAAATTTAAATGTGAAATGTTGCTTGTTTAACATCATTATAGTTATTACTCTCTATAATTAACATTTATGTAACTACATATTGGTCGCATGCAATGGGATAACATTGTTCCAAGAAAGTACAGTATCTCATTAACAGCATCTGGAATGCATCATAGAACTAATGACTGAAGTAATGGTTGCCTCCACAGCTGGAAGAAATCCTTTATCTAGGTTTCCAGAATAAGTTCTACAATGTCAGTATTATCCCATTTGACTTTGGATCAGAGGATGTGGTGAGTCATTATAAAATCAATGTGTCCAGTGATACTCCTCACTGGTATGTCATGGATTACCTCAGACGGGTCAGCCACTACTACTCCATCAACTCATCTAATGTAGGGGGTAAGCCAAAAGACAATGTCAATAATTACAAAGAACAGGAATGAAGGTTCTACAGGGCCTTTATCCCTTTTTTCAGAAAATCATCATAGCTTTATATGTATTGCATAAATGGAAATAAACCTTTCTGTGTTAAGTACTTATAATATTTGCGCTTCATAAGTACCATTTAACGTTAACAACTTTGATGATGATAATAATAATAACAACAACAACAATAATAAATAATGTCAGTAATAATAATAATTAGTAAGTTGTAGTGTTATTATTGCTATTAGAATATTGAATAATAATAAAAATATATAATAATATAATGATAATTATTATATAACCAAGTCAAGTCAGCTTTATTTCTGTAGTGCTTTTAACAATGGAGCATTGTCTCAAAGCGGTTTTGCAATTTTAAATTATCTTCTAAAACCAAATGCCAATCCCACATTGGGCAAGCATAGAGCAACAGTGGCATAAAAAAACTACCCAAACATTATGAGGAAGAAACCGTGGGTGGATCAAGAATCAAAAAGGGACAAATTCTTGCTTGGCTTAGACTGTACATTAAATAACTCACTAAGTTGTCTAATTAAACTGTTCCTAGTAATACTTTAAATAAACAGAAATTAAAGAAATATTAACATATAGCATAAATCTGTTTTTTAATATATTTAAAAATATATTATTTAAAATAAAATAACAGGAAGACTAAAGTGCATACTAAAATGTAGGGGGGTCATGCATCCTCGGCTGGAAAGTATGTGTGGCATGTCAGCTAATTAGCTGGAGGAGTAAGGCCGAGACCACCTTAAGTGTGACCACCTTAAGTAGGGGGGTGTCTTAGTGTGTGGGGCTGGAACTGGTACTGGGACACACGCTCTAAGAGACAAGATAAAATTTAGTTAGTTATTGTTAAGAGCACAGTTTATTAACAAACTAATACTGATCCACTGATACTAAATTTTGCATGAAACTCATCAGTAACTATAGCAGCATAGCTAAAAAGGGAAGAACCAGAAGGTAAAAGAGCCAAAATGGATTACCTGAGACATCAGAAACCAACCTCACCAGCAGTCAACCTGAGTGATCACACTAAGAAGGCAAGAACACAGCAGCTCAACATCCCAGATCACCATAAATCTCATTTATTATGACCTCTTAGAAGGCAGGCAGGCCAAAAATAAACCCAGACTCAGGAACCTGAGCCGTGCATCCCAGTTTAAGTCTTACCAAAAACTTAAGAAGATAAGTCAGACTACAAAGCGGATTCCAAAAAAGTTGGGACACTAAACAAATTGTGAATAAAAACTGAATGCAATGATGTGAAGGTGCCAACATCT
>JAVSBV010176496.1:0-13490 GCA_033117975.1 Parotocinclus spilosoma | reverse complement strand
TTTTTAGGAAAGCGTAATATTGTGAAGTTGCTTTGAGACAATACTCTATTGTAAAAGGCGCTATATAAATAAAAAAATAAAAAAACTGAATTGAATTGAAAACAATATTTCTAACAAAACCATCACTAAAGGTATTTACTAAGGCATAAAAAAATGTTGCCCATCTTGTACTCAAAGGAAAAATGGTGCATTAAATATGGACAGGGACTTAATGTCCTTTCCGGAGAATTTAAAAGGGGTTTGCTGTCGGCTGACTTCACCAGTGGTGTCTGACATACCTCATTCCATCTTTCGTGTCATTTTAGTGCCTGATTTTTTTCCTGCCCATCATTCACTTGAGTCGCTTATGGCGCTCTATTTTTCATTATTCACTTAAATAAGTGAATTAAAATGAAGTGAAGTATAAGATGTGTACAAACAAAACATATTTAAGTAAAAGTACAATTCTAGACTAGACAAAAATATCAGTTTTTATGGTGTCTATTTGTATTAACTCTGGCTTGTGAAGAGTGATTAGAGGAATCAGATACGTCATTCCCTGCCATGAAAATGACCTAAACACTAAAATTACTGCATTCCAGCCACTGCAATTTTAGCCCTACAAAATGGTCTACTTACATAATTTAGTTAGCTCAGGAGAAAAGCTTAATGATGACTGTCGTGCTGATTGGAAAAACAGACTGCTTTAAAAGGCATCTGCTTCTGTTAAACAAAATCTTCTGTTTACCATGTTACTCATGGTAACCGCCAATTCACAGGCAAGGACATTGCTGCTTGCTGGATAGCCTCCGATCAACCTTTTATCTAATCATCATGAACTTCATGGAGAGTGATTCAATTGCAGTGAAGAAGGCTTCATGGCACCCAAGAAAGTCAAGCAAGCGTCTGATCTCAGAGGATGCACCTATGGGATGACAGGGTCACCACCAGTGCAGAGCTTCCTCAGGAGTGGCAGAGGGTAGGTGTGAGTGCATCTGAACACAAAGTGAAACAAAGGATTTGATGGATGGCTTGATGTCAAGAAGGGCAGAAAAACATCAATGAAAGACATTTTGCAGGAAGTTTAGGGACTGGACTGCAGAGGACTGGGGTGATATTATTGTATCTGATGAAGACCACTTCAGCCTGTTTGGGACATCTGGAAAAGAAAGACCTCTGGAGAAGGACAGCCAACAGTAAAGCATCCTGAGACCATTCATGTGGGTGGTGCTGCTTCTCATCCAGGGGTGTGAGTTCCTCCAAGAGCAACTTTTCCCAAATATCCAGGAGCAATTTGGAGATAAACAATGCTTTTTCCAGCATGATGGATGTTTCCAGATCACAAGGCAAATCCTTAGATCTCAATCTCAATAAGAGCCAGTGATCAATCACAATTACAAAACAATTACACTGCAAGATTATATTCATCAGTTTTGACATATAAACACCCTTTAATAAATCTTAATTGCTGTCTACACTTTCTTTCTGATTATAAGCCAAATTATCAGCATCTTCTTTGACATATTCCAGCAGGTATCTGATAGGATTCCACTACTTGAGTGCATTGTGCCAGCAGGTATCTGATAGGCTTCCACTACTTGAGTGCATTGTGCCAGCAGGTATCTGATAGGCTTCCACTACTTGAGTGCATTGTGCCAGCCATGTTGCAAACTCATGATGGACATCACTGAATGTCAGATGTGCAAGTTTGTGCTTGAACACACAGAGCACTGTTTGTGGCTATATTTATTTATTATATTGTTTATCTCCTAAAGAGCACATTGTACAAGGCCTACAGACAACAAAAAGGGAGGGTGGATGTGGGCAAGAAAAATGACACCGAAGGTCACAGGGATTGCGGCAGGGATGCTACAGCAAACTATAAAAAACTTTGAAGGATTATATCCATAGCTCCTACCCCTTATGATGTAGAGACTAAATTATTTATTCCACTTGCTACTTTTATCAATCTCATGGATTCACAGATCGCTACAAAACTTTACAGGTTTTAACTAAAGATGACGTGTCACTATAAAAACTAAACGTTATCCAGAGCTGTCCAATTGACATAAAAACTTGCTGCTATTATGACCTGTCCTGGATCTGTCTGTCAAACCCATCTACAAATACAGACTCCCTACTACACTTGAAGCAAAACAATTATCAGCTTCTAGGGGCTGTTGCTCATAAAACACTAAAATGACTACATGACTTGTTCCGCTCAGGTGATAAACATACAGATAATAAAATTTGCTGCACTAAATTGCGGATGTGAACTTTGTAAATACAAGTCCTTTCCTTTCAATATACATTATTCGAATAAAGACACTTTAGACTAGCCTTACAATTTACATTCAATCATCTCAAAACTATTGTTGAATAACAGTTTGTCTGCAGCATGTCAATCAATCCAGAGCTTGTACTACTCCTGCAACAATAACATTCATTCACTTGTGGTGTAATTAAAACAAAAACTTCAGGGTCTGTCTTCCTATGCAGAAACAAAAGGTAAAGTCACTTTACTGCAGCATGTTATTTAATAAGGTGATATCCACCAACGATTGTATAAATGATTTGATATAAAAAAAGGGTTTTCTCTAGGCACTCCATTTCCTCTCACAAAGATGCATTAAGTCAACCGGCATATCTAAAATGCATAAAGAGGGTTTGGTCCTCCCTATGACTCTGAACTAGATTATACACACTACAGGTATAATTAAAAGAACATTATCTAAGCTAGAGTTCCAGAGACAATTTTGATGTGTAGCTTCCACAAAAATCTATTTGGCATAAGGGTTACAAATAAGGCCAAAATGTTCTCCTGGTTTAACCCTGTGAAGTCATGCCAAGGTAATTATTTACTCTGTAATGGCATAAAATGATGCTAGTTTTAAAGACAGACTATAGCATTCAGACACATACTTTGGAGAGTTCATCAGGAATGGGAGAAAAGCATAACCTTAATACTCAAACTTTATGGACAGTATGTCAAACAGAAATATGGTCAATGTTCTCAAATTATTTCAACATGAACACAAATCATTGTATGTTAACATGAAGTACACCGTTGTTTTGTTCGTGTATTCAATAAAATACACTACAAAGACAAGATATTTATTGATCAAACAGATAAACTTTATTATTTTTTGTAAATATTCACTCATTTTGAATTAGAAAAAACTTGCGACGGGGCATTTTGACCTTTGTGTTGCAGCACCTAACCTTGTAACAACACTCATTTAGCAGGGAACTGAGGACAGGAATTGTTGAAGCTTTGTGGGTGGAATTCTTTCCCATTCTTGGATGTACAACTTCAGTTTAACAGCTTAACAGTCCAAGGTCTCCTTTGTTGTATTTTGCACTTCATAATGTCCCAACTTTTTGGGACATTAACATCACATAGTCTACACACAGATCACATTTGTGCCAAGCGTGCCAAACAAGTACTGCTATGTGCTGTTTAATAATTAGGTTACATTCTGTAAAACCCATTTGAAAACCCAACACTACCCATTTAACCATAGCTAAAGAGTCTATTTAAGGTACTGTACCATAGTAGTAATAAAGGGTATTTTCACAATAAAACTGTATGGTTATGATACATAATGTGTCAGAGATACCACTGAAAACAGGATTGGAAACATAAACCTAAACACATTACTCTCTTACATTACACTTACAAGGATGGTATGATGGCCCATCAGGTCAGGACTTCTGTCAGATGGAGGCCAAAAATGCATATTGAAACAGATGAAAGAGAAACTCAACAAGGGAATGTGAACCAGTTATACAGCTATAGAGAGGGCCCTTTACTAAATTCAGGTATTAAATGCAGGTATTTGAAAAAAAAGTGCCACAAAAAGCTCCTCCCAGAAACTTCCACTCATAAGACTCTGCTTTTTCACCCAAAATAAAGCAAATAACTGACTCAGTCAAGCCATGGATCTAGGTGCTGAGTAATGACCAGAGCTACTCTAGTCCAATAATGATATTCACTTCTGTCCTTCAACAGTGAGTTTTACATTTACAGCATTTAGCAGACGCCCTTATCCAGAGCGCCTTACAACTCATACAGTCTTACAATCCAAGCAGTGGGGGGTTAGGGGCCTTGCTTAATGACGCAACTGTGGGATTTGAACCCTAGACCATCAAGTCCAGAGTCCAGTACATTAACCGGTAGGCTACCACAGTTCAAGTTTTCTGATGGCTGTGCAGTGCTACCCTAAACCCACAGGTCCACTTGCAAGTGAAACATGTGAATGTGGTAGTACTGTTTCTGGCAACCCTGGATGGGTTTGTGCTGATCAGCTGGCAGGGGTTCTCGCAGACATCTTCAACATCTCGCTGAGACAGGCTGCCGTACCACAATGCCTAATGAATACCACAAACATAAAAGTGCCCAAAAAACCCCCAATCTCCTTCCTTAATGATTACCAACCAATAATGATGTGTTTCAAGAGACCATTACCTACAAACCCCCACACATTTGACCCATACCAGTTTTTAAAAAATGGGATCCAGAAAAACCCATGTTAAATAATGTAGCCAACTGAATAGTACAGATATTTAAAAGAATAATGCACACAACCAAGGAATATGTTTAGTATTCTAATCTAATTGAAACCTATATACTAAAACAGTGTAAGTGACAGTGATATGATGTAGAGTTGATAGTGGAAGCACATTCATAGTTGAAGATTAATTAGTTAATATTTAATAAATAAATAAAAATTACAAAACTTATTAACAAAGCTCCACAGCAGTGATAAGTACAGTCTATTCTGGTTAATTGGACCACCGGTTAATGGGACCAGCTGGACCAATTTGGACCAAATCCTAAAGTTCCGAAACAAATCTTATTATATACGTGTAATGTTATTTGTTTATTAAGACCAAAATTCCGCTTAATCGGACCAAAGAATGTGAGAGTGAATAAGAAAAAGAAGCCACAAGTCACCACTTATCCACTGCAAAGCGGATCAGCTATTTATGGGAGTATTTTTGGGATCCCTTGGAGAATTAATGCTTTTATCAAAGGTCAGGAAATCCGAAACGTTGTGTTGACAAGAGCAAAACCAGCGAGAGGTGAACACACCCATCTTGATTTTGTTCAAGTACAGTCCGTCAAGATCACACTGGATAAGTTCTTCAAACCTTGACTGGAATTGAGTAAGAACTTGTTTTTTTTTACAGTATTATGCTTTGCATGCTGAGTACCTATACATTGTGTTGTAGATCGTTTCAAAAAACTTGTTTGCAAATTTATTTTTCAATGAACAAAGTTCGTAAGCAACAGTAGTTCTTGTTTGTACGTTCGCTATACATGTAAATTGCACAATAAAGGTTTAATAAACATTTAATATGTTACATAGCACGTCCCGTCTTGTATCATAGGGCATGTTCGCTTAATCGGACCAGCTGGTTATTAGGACCAAAACGATCACTTCCCGATGTGGTCCTATTAACCGGATTCAACTGTATTCAAATACGTTCAACTCAGGATATACTCTTCCATAATATCTATTGCATTCCAAAATCGCAGAAAGTATTGTGATACCATGTTTTGTCAATATTGCACACCCCTACAGAACAATACTGCAAAAAGAGGAACGACCAAGCATAATTTTTCAACAAAACAATTATTCTGCCTGCATTGCCAAGAAGTAGCTTAAGATCAAATCCTCAGCTTCTTAGCTCTGAAAAAGCTCTACATTTTATACCCAGCGTTTAAAGAAAGAAAGCGCCCCAGTGGAGTTCGGGTAGACAAACAATCTTTGACAAACTTTCTAGGCACCTCACACTTGCTTGTGCTATTTACCTGTTTTTTTTAGGTTGCAGAGCAGCAGGTGAGACTGATGAGGAAAGATATGCATGTCGTCTCCATGCAGCAGAGCATCAGCGCTCATCAGGACGTCTCTTATGATGGGACTTTTCTCTGGAGGATCAGCAATGTCAGTCAGAAGATGAGAGAAGCGGCCAGTGGCCAGTACTCTCCAGGTATTCACACATATATATATATACACTCATTGACAAAAAAATAAAGCACACGAGCAGAAATGTCAGATTGCATCCACCAGAGGATGGCAAGACCCAAAGCTTCTCCTGGTGCCCTATAAGAAGTCTCTTGAAGCTTCCTTCTGGACAGTGTACCTCTTGGTGATTGCTGACTGTTAGACATTCCTTTACAATGCACTTGACATTTTGCACCTCACTGGACTGGAGAAACAGGATAGCCATTTTAATAAATTGCCCTTCATCTAAGCTGTTCTTAGCCTAGCTCTTAGGGGTCTCGAGAGCAGTGATTCCCAGAGGGCACACACACACACACACACACATTCTGAACAGACTCAAATTCAGACACAAATAACACCTTTACCACACACCCCTGTCTATAAAAATGTAGCATCTTCAGCGACAAATCCAGGTTCTGTTTGGGATCTGATAATGGTCGTGTTCATGAGGCCAATTGGAGGTCTCATGGTGAGCGCTTTCCTTCTGCCTTTGCTGTGAAGTTGCACCACTGCTGGTGTAATGAATCAAAATCTACAAGCCCAGCTGCAACATTTTTAGACAAATGTGCCACAGGATACCTTTTTACCTCCAGCGCCCAGCCGTATCTGTAGCCAGGCTAGAGGCGGCTTAAAAGGGTAACTAGAGCCTCCTTTCAATTGTAGTGTTTTCCTAAATAAACTTTAAGTTTTTGCTTAAATATTGTATTCACTTATGTACATATATAATCGTTACATGCATTACGGTACATTGTTACAGTTTAATTTAATTCTTGGTGAGTTTTTGTTTTGACTATATTTGCAAATTTGCAATGACGTAAAAACATTGGCTTTTCCACAATGTCATGGTCCCTGAAGAAATGCAGCATTGAGTGTCCATTGCTACTCTGCTTCAAACATACAATTCCACTACTTTAACACCAGATGGCAGCATACATATGTCACCGTATTCTAAAACAGTGAAATAGTAAGTCCTTCATTCACAGTTCATACTCCTCATTGTAAGAAAATAATGAAATGATTAAGAATAATGGTGATCTATTATAGAATAAAAGTGATCTACCCAGCGTTGTTATACAATTCAGATGCAGTTCATTTAATGTTCTGTTGACGTTTCTGAAGCTGCTTTGAGACAATGCTGTTTTAAAAAACGATATATATAAGTTGAGTTGGGTTTAAGGTGGGAACCAACACACATGCAGTTTAGACACATCAGTTGACCAAATGCACGTGTTTGGAACGTAGAATGCCTGTAGAATACCTATACAAAGATGGGGAGAACATACAAACCCAACACAGGAAGACTGTCACCACTGTCACAGCAGCACCTTATTGTGCAATACGAATTGGAACAGATGGTCAGTTATTGGCCAGACTCTTCGCAGGGTAAAAAACAGTGTCAACAAGCACCAGCATCTGGTCCACCTTAGCACCCATGGGTTTTCTTAAATGAAATAAAATAGCCTTTGGTCTGTAGTGTACAGTGTTTGACTAACTGTTGTGGTTTTTTTTTTTAGCTTTCTACACATCCCGATATGGGTTTAAAGTTTGCATGCGGTTGTACTTGAATGGAGATGGAATCGGGAGAGGGACTCACATCTCTCTTTTCTTCGTCATTATGAAGGGAGAGTATGATCCACTTCTGCCATGGCCTTTCAAACACAAGGTAAGAAGGAATGTGTCACATACTCAACCATATCACCGTAAACGCTAGAACCTGCCTTTCTTCTTACATCTCCATTATGTTCCAAAGCAAATGTGTCAGAGCGATGGGAAATAGGAGCAACACAGAAGCTAAATCATTATACTTGGCTACCTTCTTTTCATTTTCTCTTTCCACAGCAGGCTGCATAATTAAAGCCTCGTGTGTTTTCCTAAATATACCTTCATTCCACTTCACCTCCTTGTCAGGTCTACTCTTCGCTTACTTTGTTGGTTGGTAAATGTTTCTGGATCCTCTTACTTCTGTTGCTCCTGTTGCTGTGTTACAATTTGTCTGTTCATCTCTGTAGGTTATCAGCCAACCAGGTCATAGACTTGAGTGTTTGAGTTAAAGGTAACTGGTCTTCTTGTTTCTTAAATATATTTCATTTCTCATCCTAAAGACTAAATAGGAAATATTCAGAATATATTGCAGACAAACAACCACTCCACGGGGCTATGGCATGACCTAGAAGAGGCAGCTCATTAAGACAGGGCTGTACTGCATTTAAAGGAGAAAGAATATTTCTTTGAGGATAAAATGTTCCGATTTTGGACAGAAAACACAATGATTTGGAAGAGGAGGTAAGGGGGCATTAAAGTGAGCATTAAAGTGAGCATTGGTAAACAAAAGGGGTGGTTTAAGACACAAGTCATCAAGCATGATAAGCATTTTAACCCCCTAACACCTCACATCATGGCAAGATGGAAACAGTTTGCAAATGGGTCCACGTCCAAGGTGACAACCCTACTAGAGGTTAAACACCATCAGCTTTTGGAACTGAAGCTTTTTACATGAGATGTGAAATATCTCCTAGAAGTTCTAGATGTCCAGTTGCCTTCAACTAAAACACTCAGGTTTGTCTGATCCTGTTCCTTCTTTATGCATTGTTCCCTGTCTTGTGTGTTTCATCTGCCGTACCCTGTCCTGTGTTCACCGTTACTTTTCTGTTTATATTAGCACTCTCTTAGCATTGTACCTTTCAGCAATGCATTAACATAGAACCTGTTAGCAGTTAGCCTCTGTCTGTTTATATTGGCCTTGTAGAGTGGCTTCTCTCTGTTCACACCTAGTACCTTATCTCCTCCTGTGTTTTGTTCCTGCATGCACCATGTCCTCTATCCACTCATGTCCTTATTCTTTACACCAAACCTAAACTAACACAAGCTTAAAGAAGATAAATAAACTTCGTAAAGTGACTGATCAAACAAGACACGGTTTTAAAGTCATGCTTCGCTTAACATCCATGCAACGTTCTGTGATGCTGCATGTTATGTTGCGTAGACAGTTTCTGAACTTTATATTACATTACATGTACTGGTATTGACTACATAGGTGAGATATAACAGTGTATTTACTATGTAAAATGGGTCAAATGTAAAGCTAAATGCATTCTGTGCATTAATTTGCTCAGCCCCGCCTTAACGCACCCATAAAACATTCATGTAATGAGAAACTTTTACACGCAAGCAGGTATTTCAGATGTTTTTTATATAAATTATCATTTTGATATGTTTTTAGAGGTTTATATAGGTATATTATAACATTTCTTTATATAAGGAACTATTGCCTGAACACAAAGAACAACATAGAAACTATTTTACAGGTCTATTGCTTAAAGCTACAGATATAAATATTTAAAATGGTGGTAAAAACACTCAAATGTAGGCTAGCGCTTATTTTAATAGCAGATTCAGTAACTAGACAGATACCAATAAATATAAATAAATACCTTAAACAGACAGAAAATATCACTGACTTTGCATTTGACCTAAAGCATAAAAATGGGCCATTAAATTCTGAGAAACAGAATTTATAGGCACAGACAGAATGTAAAGCAAGCTATTGTACCCCTTATGCCGCCACAGTGCCAGAGTAAGGGGGAATGACACACCGTGATGCTGTTTCAATAGTGTCTTTTAACGTGCCCTTGCCCACTTCCTTTGGGCGAGGAAAACACCCTCATCTACTTTGCATCGCCATTTCCTCTCGGGGGAATCCCTGATGCCATCTTAAGATTTTTTGCATCACGGTATTAGCTCTAGTGTGTTTGAAGGAACGAATAAAATCAAATGTCCACTTCAGCAAAAGAACTTGCCCTGAAAGCATTGTCAGTTCATACAAAGAAAACAGTGGTGAAATACGCCATATATAACTGTAAATGGAAGCCAAAAAGTCTCTGCTATTTCAGCAACACTCTTGTAACAGATTTGTAGCACATTTATTTAAAAAATACTGTACTCTCCCTAGACAATTAGTGGCAGTAGAAATGGCTGTACTGATATACCAATACCTTAATGACTCAATATTTACATTTACAGCATTTAGCAGACGCCTTTATCCAAAGCGACTTACAACTGATATGTTTTTACAATTTATGCAATTGTGGGTTAAGGGCCTTGCTTAAGAACCCAACTGTGGCAGCTTGGCAGAGGTGGGATTTGAACCCAGAACCTTCAGGTCAAGAGTTCAGTGCCTTAACCGCTAGGCTACCCTCAATATCACACAGGTATATATTTATATATTCCAACAAGTCAGGAAATCAACTTTCTGCTCTGCTGTGCATAAACACAGTCCATAGTAAATTGGTTTGACAGCTTGAAATGAGAAACTGGCTGGCTTAAACATAACCTCCATCAGACACCTTGAAAATGCACTGGAATGCCAAAAGTGAGCCAGGGCTTATTGTTTAACATCAAAGGTGGACCTCAGATATGTTCAAGTGTAAAAACCTTTTTAGAAGAACAAACTTTTTTGGCCATATAGTGCATCCCATTGTTAAGAACTAGACACTGGCACTAGAAAGGTGCCATATAAATGTAACATATATTACTGCTTTTTCTGCCTCCAGGTGACATTCTTTCTGATTGACCAGAAGCAAAAGGAGCATGTGATCGACACGTTTCGTCCAGACCTTTCGTCTGTGTCTTTCCAGCGGCCCATTTCGGAGATGAACGTGGCCAGCGGCTGCCCTCTCTTCTGCTCTCTGAACAAGATGCGCTCACCAAAGCATGCTTACTGCAAGGACGACACGATGTTTATCAAGTGTGTGGTGGATCCCTCATCCTAAATGACTGTGTGATTCAGGAGAAGGATGACTGAAGGAGTTTTGTTTGACTGAGAGCAAGTTCCTGTTTAGAGCAGGAGCTTGGAATTATTGACAGATGAATGTTGTTATTCGAAAAGTATTTTATGTTAATATCTGAGGTTTATTTTTTGTTTATTTAGATATTTATAGTATACTCTTCTCATTTTCTTATTCCTATCACCATTGAGTACTGCTCCATAAATTGTGTTGTAATGCTGTGCAATGACAATAAAGGCTAGCTGGGATAATGTTCTTATGCTGGAATGCAGTGTTTCTTTCTGCACATATACCTTCTCATTTAAAGCCAAAACTTCGCTATTGGTCTTTCCCGTCCACATCCGAATTTCGAGGATTTTTAATAGGAAATAAAATCCTACTTTATATACTTCTTATCCATGTCTAAATGACAGGTAAATGACAGATAAGCTAGTATGAACATACTCTTGTGACACCAGCTGACAGTAAAGAGAATTGCAGTCTTGAAAAGCAGGTTTGTGTTGTGTTTTAAGTTTTCTAAAAATGCAAAGAATTTCTGCATTCTAAATTACACTACAGTACTAACTATTTTCATATTGTGTTTTAATTAATATTCCATCTATGCATTATCTAATCCACAAGGGGTCACGGGATGTGTCCCCAACTCCGGGCGCAAGGGCAGAAACAACCCTAGATGGGTGCCAGTCCATCATAGGGCACACACACACAGTCATGCACACGGTCACACACAAAGGGCCACTTTTCTAGAGACACCAATTAACCTAACACACATGTCTTTGGACTGTGGGAGAGAACCAGAGTACCCGGAGTAAACCCACACAGAGTAAACCCACATGCAGACTCCACACAGAAAGGAGACCTTCTTGCTGTGAGGCAACGGTGCTACCCAACTAAGGGCCACTCTTTAATTAATATTAATGTTTACATTAAAACCACTATGTGCAAAGTATCTAACTTTATGTGACTTTAGTAACGTCAGGTTAAAGTCCTTATTGATCAGCGTCCTGTTTTACGAAACATAATGTAGCCGTTACACAGCGCTTTCCTGTATAACAAAAAAAAAATCATCATTATCAGCTTTGTATATTACTTTTTATTAATTACAACATCATCGAGGGTGGTTCAGCACAGCTCCGGCATCCCCGGTTCGATCTCATCCTCAGGCTCCAAGGCCCAAAGACATGCATTGGGTAAACAGAGTGCATCAGAATGACCCGATCTGAGAACGTTTGATTTGTTTCGATGTAACATTGTTTCTCACGTAAATATTATAACTTATTATAACTTATATTATATTCATTATTATAACTATTATAACTTAAAACCACACTACTGTACTACAATTTTAATACTACTATTGTATTAATAAATGATATAATGTTCCCTAGACTGTATGAATAAATCATAACTGCACCATTTCCAAGACAATGCGTTACTTCTGCAAAGTGAACTACGTCAAGAATTCAACATACAAACGTACTATATACTATATACAAACTATATGTGCATATGCGGTTAAGAGTTTGGCCGCGTATCAATACACTTACGGTAATGTCAGAAGTGCCCCTCCTATTAAGCACGTACGCTTACTACGTAGCCACGCTTCTCAGTGTAGTAAATCGCGGTTTGGAACGCAGCCCGCGCCGTGACGGTATTTACATAAGCAGACGTAAAATATTCGCGGGAAAAAAAGGGTAAAGAAAAAATGGCGACTCGCACAGAGTGGATTTGAAGGCTTCTCGTCCTGTTTATACAGAAAAAAAACTCTTGTTCTGGCGAATGGAAAGACTGCAGTGCAACTGGAGGATCGTTTCACCAGGGGTTTATCCTGCACGAGAAGAGGAAAAAACAAACGGTAATTAAGAGATAACGGAGTAGCAACAGCTAACGAAGCTAACTGTAACTGTAACTGAATTCAAACTGAGTGCAAGTGCGTTACACTGCGTTTGCTTTGCAAACGGCCGGTGCTGAGTGTGTGAAGCCGCTTTATTTTAGGCAGTTTGCACAAATATAGGCATGAAAATGAAAAATGGCAGCACAAAGTGCCAAAGTGAAGTGAAAAGTTTCTTACGTCTGCTGATGATGTTAAAATGTAACGGTCAGGTTAGGTTTGCTATATGGCTAGCCACTGATTTAATATATTCGCCCAAATACAAATGCATACACTGTCTGCGACTAACCGTTTATCTATACTTATTTATTCTATTACACAGTTTAGTTGAAGTTATTCGTGTTGGCTGAAGGCGCGTGTAAGTATATAGTCGTGTACTGACTGGCCACTTTATTAGGTACACCATTCCAGTACCGTATTGGAGCCCGTTTGATACTCGGTGGGTAAGATTGAACGAGGTGCTTGACGGGTTTTTGTGGCTTTTTGTTTATGCTGACACGTGCATCACAGACTTGTCTTCTGCACAGTCATGAAACAAAACTCCTGTTCCACCACACCCCAGATTTGCTCTATTGGATTGAGATCTGGTGATTGCGGAGGCCACTTAACCACAGTGAGCTCCTTGTCAGTGTCAGGAAACCAGTTTGAGATTATTTGAGCTTTGTGACATGGCACATTATATTGTTGAAAGTAGCCACCACATGAGGGTACACTGTGGTTATTTACATTTACGGCATATAACAGACGCCCATATCCAGAACGACTTGCTTAAGGACAAAACTGGCAGCTTGGCAGAGGTGGGATTTGAACCCTGGACCATCAGGT
>JAVSBV010176495.1:0-27270 GCA_033117975.1 Parotocinclus spilosoma | reverse complement strand
CAATTTGGAATAAGGCTGTAACGTAACAAAATGTGGAAAAAGTGAAGTGCTGTGAATACTTTCCGGATGCACTGTATCCCCTAATTTTTGTGAGTAGCGCAGTTAAAATATTTCTATCACATAATGTTGATGCCAAATCATGAACCCAGTGTTAGGAATTGAACTGATTTGTTTGCAATATGACCTATTTGTTTTACAACAGGATTAGAGAGTGTGAGATTATCTTGATGGCCAGCAGGACACGTGGAAGCACATACCCTGCCCCATACCTTGATGAATATGGGGAGACAGACCCCCAACTAAGGTATGTCATGTATTATATAGTATAATCGCGTCTGCAATATAAGGCGTTCCTGACCAGTAGTGTGCTTGTTTTCAGTCGTGGGAACCCTCTGCATCTGTGTCCTGAGCGCTATAGGAAGTTGCACCAGCTGTGGCAGCAGCATTGCATCCTTGAGGAGATTGCCCGCAGTCTGGAGGTGCTCAATGTCATGTTTGCCTTCGAGTGGCAGATGTTATGAACGCTGAACGATGTCTATTGGACTGCATGGAGTATCACACGCTCTTTTTCTTTCAAAACTTCTCTTAATGTTTCTTCCTTGTCGTATTTCCTCTTCCAGCATTTATAAAAAAAAAAGCACGAGAGAGTGTCTGTACAGATGGAAGCAGCAGCACAGGGTACATCAGATGTTATACATTCTTTTAGTCTTGGTCTCAGTTCATTATGACTTTGTCTTCTCAAGCTTATTACTGTGAATGTGGAAAAGACACTTCAGCTTTATTTGTCTTGCTCATCTGAAAGTATTGCATAAATCTTTTCTCCATTGTATCAATAATCAGAGTGAGACAGCATTATGTTGTCCTCCTTGTATATGCACTTTTTGCAGAAGATATTTCTTGTTCTTTTGCACTTGTGTAAAATGCTAGCCCAGTTTTGATCCTCATCAGCTTCTCTCTGTGTGGAAAATCATCTAGAATATATATTAATTATATATACATATAGTATACACAGATTCCAAAAATGTGAAAGTATGAAAGTAGGATTGGTGGATTTGGCAATTTAATGGTTTACTTATGTCAGGGTTTAAGCCATGTTTCTCACGTACAATATACAATCATGTATATAAAACATAATGGATAATTAGAGTTATCTTATTTTACTATATAATTACAACATGGTGACGGTAACCTCTACATTGTGATAATCATATAACAATCTACAAAGCAAATTCACAGTTTTTTCCAATGTAGTTTCGTATGTGAGATTTTCAAGAGTGATTGTCAAATTCATGGTTCTGTAAATGGCATATCATATTTTTACGTCAACTCATATAACTTAAACATTCATTTCTATGGGATTAAAGCTGAAAGTAAAATGGTGTAATGATGAGTTGCTTGTTTGAATTGCTTGACTGTGGCGAATTCATCTTACCTTTCTAAATAAAACACCTTACAGAAATTAGATTTACTTACTAATACTTTATAATTGATATAAAAAATGATATAAATCAGCAGTTAAATCAGGATACAAATCCCATAATGCTTAACAATTTAATTTAATTTAATTTAATTTCAAGTCTGTGTTTGCTTGTTTAGTATACAAACCTGTTTTCTGTTCATTTCCTTTTGTCTTTTTTTGTCTCTTTATAACAACAGCTTTCCACAAGGTTTCGCTTTAGGTTTCTTCACATTTTTGGCCATTCTTCCAGAAGCGCATTTGTGAAGACGGACTCTGATGTTGGAAGAGAAGGCCTGGCTTGCAGTCTCCTCTCTAATTATTCTCAAATGTGTTCTACCAGGGCTAGGTCAGGTTCAATTCAGTCATGTTATTCCATGCAAAACCCACCCAGTCATGTCGTTATGGACTTTGTTTTGTGCACTGGTCATATTGGAACAGGAACGGACCATCCCCAAGCTGTTCCTACAAAGATATGCTGAAGCATTAACAGTTCCTTTCACTGGAACTAGTGAAAGGAACCCATGGGGCTGTACCCAACAGCCTTACACCATCCCAGACCCATTCTTTTACAAATGTTTGTAGAAGCCGTCTGCATGCCTAGGTGATTGATTTTATCAACCTCTGACCTTGGAAGTGATAGGCACACCTGAACTCAATGATTTGCATGGGTGAGTGATTTTTTTTATTAAATTTGTAACTGCAAAACTAAAAATGAACTGATATTTCAGCCACCAAAAAAAGTTGCTTGGTTTTCGCTGACTGAAAAAATGACAATAAAATCCTGTCAACATTTTTAAGCTTCAAAAATAAACAGCAGCAACAGATCAACAACGAGAATGTTGGCTATGATACCATTTCATTATTTACAAAGACTTTATACAATGTGTAATTACTGCTCGTGTGAGTTATCAAGCATAATTTTAATAGAAACATATGTGCCATTAAACAACAACATACAACACGTTAAATGCAAATAAAGAAAATGTACAAGACTCTCAAAACTAGATTTCTGACTTGTAAGATGTGCAGGTGTCCACATACATTTGGCCATTGTAATGGTGTGTCTGTTGACATGGTGTATCTGACTATAGCTTAAATTAAAAAGATGACACCCTGTAGAATCTAAATCAAACAAATTTAGTGATATAGTATTAAAAAGATGTTATATACACTGTAGAAAGGTGAGGCTGTGTGGTCACAGTGCGAGTTTAAGACATTTAGCACTGCCTAATGACATCAAGGCCTTTTAGGCTGTACAATGTATTATAGGCTTATGAGATAAATTTTGCTAGATTGCTTGCTTCAGATTTAAAATAGTACCTATATAAGTCATCATACTTAATTGAAAAAGTTTCTTTTTCATGAAATAAAAACTATTTAGTTTAGCTGCAAGAGTCACCGCATCCTTTTTAAAAAAAAAAAAAAAATCATAGTCATCAGTCTGTTTGGCTGTGTCTTCTATATCTGGCTTTGCATTTGGAAACAGTTACCCGTTCTTCCTTGCTGAATTGTTAAAGTTTGGTTACATTTTGTAGTGAGCAGCAAAGGGCAGATTTGTTAAAAAGTTATTTTTCTGTCAATGTTGACTACTAAAATCTTAAAAGAATCTATAAATATAGTTGGAGAGTTTTTACTACCAGCACTTTTTTACTTCGTAACAAATCAACAACATCAGAGATAAGAGTATCTTGTTACATAGCTGAAAATTCTGGCTTTGTAATGCGAGTTATATTATTAAATATAACCAGTAATATAATAATTAAGTCACTTGACTTTTTCCAGATCATTTACAGGAAAAAATAATGGAATTTTTAAGGGAAAACTATGAAACTACCTTTTTAAAGCAATTAAAACCAATACCAGCAACAATCTTAAAATTTGTTTGCAGTTGAAAGGTCCAACTTTACTTTTGACAACTTCACAAGCTGTTGGACTTGGCTAACAGAAATAAAACATGGCCCCAATAAAACAATTGTCAGTTAAAACAATGGAAAGGATTATAAAACTCCAGCAAAAAGGAAATCCAGCATGAAGCACGGGAAAACAGTTGGTTTCCAGTCAGCTGTGTCTCCAATTTGTTGCAATTGTAATAACCAATGTGGAAAGGTTATGAAAGGAAACATATGGATAGAACAAGTAAGCCATCAAAGCATTAGGATGGAAAACTCAAAGTACTGTGGCTTGACAATAATAAATTGGCTTAATTAAACTGTATTTAGATAGAGAAAAGCTTAATGAAAACCAGAACACACCTACACAGATAAAAAGCAGGATACTATGGACTTCAGAGAAGAAATTAAAACTGTGTATAAGAAAAAAAAAAAAAAGATATCAATAATATCAAACAATCTGGTGCTATTCTAAACATATAAAGAAGACTGCCTGAACAAAGATGTCAGATTTCCATTCATGATTACTCGTATGCCAGATAAAGGACCAGGGAAGATGGCAGTCAGTGGACATTTGTACACTGAAATGTATAACATTCATGCCATTGATGAAAAATTGGTTTGAAATCATTTTTAGGATGATAATTCACAAAAATACTTAAATGAAATATCTCATTATGAAATAAACCCCAATTTCTGTGGGCGGTGTAATTAAAATAATTTCCCCCTGCTTAAGCTGAAAAAATTAATAACGCACATTACTTATTGTAAGTATGCAAAAAGCCAGAATGTTTAGCTGTTATACAAATGTTGCTTACCTGTGATTAGTTTATTTGCTATGAAGTAAAAAAATGATTGAGCATCCTTAATGTGTGGCAGTCTGTATCTTGTATTTAGACATGTTGAAGGCTATTCGGGCCTATCGTGTTAGCGTTAAGATTTCTTTCTTACCTATTATGCACTTGAACGGACTGTAGATGTCCATACACTCTCTTATATCCATGTCTTTTCAAAATGAAATAACAATTTCAGCTTATTCTTGGTTTTGTTGTATCACTTGGTTATACAATATTTAACTAGCCACCCAAATTGGCTTTGGAGGAACATTATCAGGACCGTAGTGTGCTGTGGATGGTCTGTTAATGTTGGGATCACCGTTTTCAACCTCAATCTGATTGCACTTGCCCAGGTTTTTTAAGATTTTGAAGTTGGAGCGTGCAGTCTCTGCAAAACTGTTTTCTAGAAGCCATCCATCTGATTCAGATTCTGGGTCTCCTTGGCGCAGACCGTTCTCCAGAGCTGTTTGCAAGTAGCGAACACCGGTAAGCACAGAGAGCTGTTAGCAGAGAGAGGAAATTAGGCGAATGATACTCTGTGAGTGACAGAGTTAGAAATCATAATTTTGTATATAAATTAAGTAAAATGTGTTTAAGGTACCCTTTTGAAAAGGTACTCAAAAAACTATAGCTGCTCAAGCTAAATTTTCAGATGCCCTGTTATTTCCCTTTAGGATACACTGATATAATTCAGAATTCATTGTTTTGTCCATGGCAAATCATTCTGGCTCAGATGCAGCAAAACAGGCAAAAAACGTTAATATTCCACAATTTCCACTAATAAGATATGGTCATTTACTGCAATTTAGTGTTATCTTCTCCATATATGGTTTACTCTTAGCCTTTTGGATTGTCCATGTGCAGCAGTGTTCACACTGGTGATCAGTGTTCTTCTGATGGTAGACTCCTGAACATTAGCATTAAACATTATGAGAAATGGTTGCTTAAGTTTGCCTGGATTTCTTTGTGACCTTGTGGACTTTTACATGCCTTGCTCTGTAAGGGATCTTTGTTCATTGACTACATATCAGTGTCCTTGAAAGTCCATTTTTTTTTTTGCATGTCAGCCTGTGGATTGGTGGGGTCCAAAATCTTTAAAAATTATTTAGTATTTTTTTCCATTCTAAAAGCTTTGTTGTTCATACCATGATAAACGTCCACAAATGTGTGTTGAAGACTTTTCTTATATCTCTGTTCTTTAAATGCAGCAGTATGCACTCATTCTTGACTGTCATTCCATAGATTGAAAAGACCTCACTAATTTCAACTTCAAATTAATTACTAATTCTATTTACAAATTTGTAATTGTTCTCAATAAATAATACCAAGTATAATATTTTCTCATTTGGGTCTCTAGGTTTTCTTTTTTTCTAAAATATACAACTCAAAAAGGTTCACAAACGCTTACCCACCACTGTTACTGTGATTATTATTATTTTTTCCATAAGCAATCAAGTGCTAACCTCAAAGAGCCAGATGAGAAGCACTGTAAGGCCGATTGAGTGCATTATGTTGGTGTAATACTCCACAAGAGCCTGGTGGCAGCCTATACTCCATAGATTGAGTTCCTCTGTTTGGTAGTCATAGTAAAAGTGAGCAGAGTTGTTGGTAATTTGATACTGAATGCAGGGACGAGGTGAGTTAACATTACAACAGCTGAACGGTACTCCATCGACCAGGTACTTTCCTTCCACGTTGCTCCGTAAACGACTGCAAAGACAATACAAGATGAGCAGACTAAAATCCACCTTTCACAAGACAATGTTTCACTAGACGTGAATTTAAATGTATTTACCAGTATAGCTGATGATCAATAAATTATATTAAAAACATATTCTGAAAGGAATACATCAACCTAACATCTTTATTTACATTTTGAGTATATGAATACATTTATGCAAAACAAATTGCAGCCCTGATCAAATGATGTATTATTTTGTCCAAATGAAAAGAGCTAAGCCTATGCAGACAACAAATGTGGGACTGTGGTTGCCTAGTGGTTAAGGGTACTGGACTACGGACCAGAAGGTCTGGGGTTCGGGGTTAAAATTCCACCTCTGCCAAGTTACCACAGTTAGGTCCCTGAGCAAGACCCTTAACCCTCAATTGTTTGGATTGTAAGACTGTATGAATTATAAGACGCTCTGGATAAGGGCGTCTGCTAAATACTGTAAATGTTAACATGATCACTTTGTCATCTAATTCCATATGAGCTTAATCCAATTCTGGGTTGCAGAGGTACTCCATCTATGTACCACATTTTCCCCCCTTAATTTTAATTAACGTTTTACAACATATTGGAAAATAACAACACCTTAACATTAGATGTTTATAAGTCTTTGTTGGTTTTTGTTGGTTCCAAATCCTTATTATATTCCTGCTTGTTCTAGTCAGAGGGTCTGGAGCCTTTCCTTCTACTTAGTCCGTTGCAGGGCAAGACAGGGTTGCTGTTGTAGCAAATGGGAATGAGACCCCAGCCTCCCTTCCCTCATAAATAGGCTGTGTGATGCCAAGCCCATCAGAAGGCACCTCTGGTATTTAAACTCTTATCTAGTTTGTCCTAAAATAGCAAAATTGCCAATGTGACACTTAAGCACCATATAGCTTAAATGCTTTTGCTAATTGTCACTTCCCTTTGATGTTCTACAGTACTGATGGTGAAAAAGTACACTGTCTACTTTTTAAATCAAGTAAGCATTAATAAAAATCCTATAAACATCATACTTACTCCACCACTTCCCTCTTGGACATGTCCAGATAGCGGTTGCTGATCCACTGGATTTGGAACCAGTCCTTATGACCTGTATTTCCACAGCACTGGAACTGGATTTGTAAGAGGTCCACGGTGCGTTTCAGGAAGCACCGGCCTGGTGTGTCTGTGTCTTTATAGAAGCGCATGGCTTCATGTAGCCCGTGTTCTAGAGATTCCTCTAGTTCGCTGTGCATGGTGTAACACATTAGCACTCCAACCAGTATACACATTGTGAAGAAGAATGTGCAGATGATATAGGGGAGCATGAGTAGCTTCCAGCGCAAGAACTTGTTGGTGTCCACGCAGTCGTAGCAGATCTTTCCTCCTACAAAGTTGATCACGCATGCTATCAGCCCCACTGCGATTAGCATATTTGGCACAGAATGGATGTCACGTTTAGCCATTAGCTCCCTCCTCTTGTTTAACTCTACTTTTAGAAAAACTCCCAAACTGAAAAGAATGAGGCCTGTCACTACTGAGATCCAGTTTAGCAGCCACAGTACCTGGGCGAGCTTGTCTCTCTGGGTTTTGGTAAATCTCACCTGTAGAACAGCCATTTAGTTAAGCTTTCTTATGCTTTAGTTCAACTGGAAATGTTGTGAAATGTGCAGATGAATGAAACTATGGTTCTTTTATGGAAGGGAGGGCAGAAGAAAATATTGGGTAGTTCAGTCTTCCTTCCCATGTCACGTTTTAAGCTTTAGCTTAATTGTATCTTCTCTGTCGTGGAGCTTGAGACAGCCATGTTCAAACCAAGTGAATTGATAGTCTATCCATAACCAGGTTTCTGTCTGGTATCTTGGTAAGTGAATGTTGAATCAGATTTCACATCTCCTTAAATGAAGATGCTCACATGCTTAAACATGCAAAACAAAAATAATGCTGGTTAGTTCACAGATTTGGACCCAGGTATTTATATATGAATAAAAACAACCACATCTCGTAACACTCTGTGGAATGTGTGAGGAAACTGGAGTATCTGGAGTAAACCCACAAAGATAGGTAAATTGGTCACTCAAAATTGGCACAGTGCGAATGTCTCTAATACCAATGTAACCTTTCTCCTGTCTTGTATAGCCATTATTTAAACAACAAACAACCTATATATTAGTCAATCAATTAACACTGCAAACTAGTACAATTCTAAAGTCAAAGTTGAGTTAAGAGCCAAAATAAACTATCTTGCATGACCCATAATAAACCCCATTTAGGTATACATTTTCAATGAGAAAGAGCAGACCAAACAGAGCTCAGACTCATCGGCCAGACATAGTAAATGAAGATGATCCCTTTAGAATTAGAGGTAGTATTAAGTACTTTAATACTCACCCAAGCATGTCTGCTCCTCCCTCGCTCAAGTCACTGGAACGTGTTATCCTTTTCCAGATGATTTCTTTTAAATTTCCCTGGAATTTATTGTTACGCTGTTTAGAAAATGCTGGTCAGAAAACTGCCTTGTATATGAACTACAGTTACAGGGTGAATTGTATCCCTGCTATAATCCACTGCTCTAATCAGTAATCAGCCCAGTTGGATTTGGAAGAGTGCCTTCTGTCACTTACACAAATCACACTGATGTATTGCTGGAAGTGTGTATTAAGTGTATTAAGTGAGAGAGTGAGAGTATTGCTAAGAGAAGTGCCTTCTATTATCTGTTTCTATTCCAAGTTCATAGAGTTATAGTACCTAGATTTACACTAAATTAAATTTAAAACGTTTTAGATGAGTTTCAGGGTGGTATGTCATCATATGATAAGAAATATAGGTCATGTTAACATGATATTCAATTTATTGAATTCACTATATTCACTTTGTATATGCTGTTATACCACATGACACCAACTAAACCAACCTAACAACAAATGGACATAAATGAACAAATAAGTAATGTATGTATACTACACTGCCCACAAAATGAATATTTCAAATCAAAATATCCCCTGTGTGCAGAATATATTGATTCTCACTGGGATAATTAGTTAGATTCAAAATGCCACTGACTACACACTAGAACTAATTAACACTGCTCCCTAATTAAACTGGTTTTGCCTCCAGCACTCCTCGTTGGACGAAACCAGAATGCTCTGTGAAGCCAACATGTAGGTTATAATGATGAGCTGGTGAATTATGTTTTCCCACATTGCTGTAAAATGTAAAACAGTATAGCAACCCATAGTGATTTTTACTGTTCAGTGATTGCTATTTCATAGTATTCTCACAAGATTTGTGGCTTGTCCGTTTGCACCTTTTTACATTATTATACATTATTCCTTACATCAATACTATTATTATATGAATACTTGACATTAAATGATGAGGAAATGCAAACCCGCATAAGTAAGGCCTAATTGGCTTTTGGGTGACTATGCTTGATGGTCTTTGCCATCTGAGGGAACAGACAGATATGAGAAGACATTACATTTTTGCTGCTTTCAGAACATTCTTAACACCACAAAGGTGGACTGTATGCTACAATCTAATATCTTCCTGAAAACAATACTGAGGCAACAAAAGGCAAATTACATCTGCTTTGGGAATGTGATCCAGATGCCCATGGAGCCTCAGGTCCTGTATTCATTTGTTTTCCAGAAGAAAACCTGGATGACAAAAGCTTCTGGAGATGGCCGCTCGTATGCGTATATGCGTTTAAGCTTTGGTATAACAGTTTGAACCATGGCTCAGCCAGTCAGATTTAGAAATTTAAATTTACCCTTATTCTGAACACATTTCAAATTCCTAATTTTCAAAAATAATACGCTTTGAAAAGTCACATACACTATTTAGATAAAGGCTTGTGGACACTGTAAGAATTACATCCTAGACATAGATATTAGTATGGAATTTGACCCTCAGATTTGCTGCTACAAAAAATTTTGTTATTCTAGATTGGCTTTCCACTAGATTTTGGAACATGACTGTGAGTTTAGATGATAAGCTCTTTCTCAAATTTTTCATTTCAGTGCATTTTCAAGATTTCTGATGGAGTTAGTCATTGAGTGCAATCCAGCCAAGTGCTTAATAACAATTTGCAGACCAGTTCTCTGTGGACTTTAAGAACAATAGGGAATAAAGTCAATTGAGTGACTTGTTGGAAATACTGAGTCACTGATGTTGAGTGCAAACAATCCTAGTGCCACTGCTTGTCTATTGGAATATCCATTAATTGTATTCTATGAATAAACAAATTATGTTAGAAGGGAGTTTTGCTGAAATATCAGAGCTCAATAATTAAAAGGGGTGTCCAGAAACTTTAGTGTAGATTTTGATTATATATATCATTTGAAGATCCATCCCTCAAACTGAGGCCAAACCGGGGCATTATGTAACAAAGTATGGACTAAACTATTTAAATGTATGTACAGGAATAAGCTTCATGCTTTACAAGTATATAGGTCAACAAGAGGGCTGGCAGATTTTAAGATTTTAAGCAACCGGTTTTTAGAAGGATTTAAAAAGCACATAATACCCATGATTGACTAGCAATATTATTAAAAAAAATAAGTGTATTATATATAGCTGCTCTTTGTTTATACTGTAGTGCTAAAATATGTCAAGAACTGAAAGTGTTGCTGGTCAATTCTTTGATATCTGACTATTATATTGCAAATATTAACATAGAAACCATGAGAAGGTAGTGCATGTGGATAAATACTGCTCAACAATGGCTTTCAAGGAAGTGTTATAAGCAAGTTAGCAAGAATTATAATATAATCAAGAATTTAGGTTATAGTTAGTATTTAAAAGGTCGTTTTCGACATTAGTGGCTTAAAAAATACATTTTATATACATATATATTTACAGTATTCACCACAAGGTGGCATGTGGTGTTCATCCTTTATGACTCTAGCACCATGCTTGAATTTAGCTCCTTCAGGTCAGATTCTCAAGTTAATGTAAATTCCCTACAGTTTCATCTTCATTTTATAGTTGTATGTGAATTTTACCCCTTTAAGTTGTGGAAAAAAAATGCATTGTTTAAATGACTTTAAATAGATCTTATTTTTAAAAATCTTATATTTTTGAATGGGTAAAATCAAACCTTGGTATGTGGTAATTATATTACAAACACCAAACACACGTACTGTGTATTCCCCACCACACATGAACCAACGTTCATATGTGTTCATATGTAAATATATATACAACAAGGGTCAAAAGTCTGAGACCACTATTAAAACGCTTCCATTTCCTATTTTTATTTAATTTAATAAATCATTTATTCAGCATAATGCGCTCATAACATATTTTAAATGGCATTTTCTGATGAAACTGAGCATTTTAAATGTCTGCTAATGCACCCATAAATGAACAGTAGGATTTAAGCCAGGGGACTATTAATTCTCAGCACTCCTAAAACTATCAATGCCTTATTCTATAGTAATGGCTGTTAAGGTAGAAATGTTATATAATTATGTATACTAAATGTATATAATTAATAGAAATGTTAAGAGAAAACAATAGAAATGTTTTTCAGTTTAAAGCATCCCTCTCCTTATGTATTTAAGTCCCTTAAAATTAGTATTTTTTTTTATTTATATGTCTTTAATATTTGTTTATTTAACCCAAAGAGACTTACAACTAATAAAATCTTATAAAATACAACCAAGATGTTAGTTATAGGCCTTGCTTAAAGACAGTAAAGAGTAGCAGCTAAGCAGAGCTATTACTTGAACCCTGGATTTTCTCCCACACTGTCCCATAATAAAAGCCATAATTAATCATTTTTGACACCGTTCAGTATTTTGTTTAGAGCTTTTACTTTATGTTCTAGTATAGGAATGTTATTCCAAGGCAAGGCAAATCATTTAACAAAAGTAGACACACACTCATTTGCACCATACATTACAATATTATTTATATGAGCAAAATTATTTTGTGGTCCTCACTGCGCATATTAAACATGGTTTTCATTTCATTTAGATTTATTGTTTAGTTTATTTTCTTTGCTGGTGAGAAACAATACAAAATGTGACCTAAGAGCTATTCACTGCACCCAGATGTGTCTTTTAGCCCAGCATTGTATGTGATGTTGTTTGCCTAGCTGAGTTGGAGTTAATCTATTCCATTAAAAATTAATGAGCCCTCTGGTGCTGCAACAGCAGCAAAGAACCATCTTCTGCCCTTTCTTAAGATTGTTGGCCAAGCCTGCAAACCTGCACAGACATGCTGTCTGTGTCTTTTGCTAGTATGGCTTTCAGATCACTGGGAAAAGCATTTGACAGATCTATAACAAAGTTGAGGCAATGACTGGCCAAAGCCAGGGATCAGTTAGGGTTCTTTTCAACCAGTACCCCCAGTACCCCTTACCTCATATCAAATATTTTTTTTTCTACGATACTGAAGAAGAAATTGACTTAAATTTGAATTGCAATTTAATTTGTATAATATAAAAAGTAAATAACAGCTACCTAGAAAGCTACCTACTGTAAAATAGTGTATGTTGGTCTCTAACCCTTTCTAATAAAATATAATGACTAGAATCATTTATATAATTATTTTTTGCGGTGTCAATTCATATCCCATTTATAAAGTATTTACTTAAATACTTTTAAAATACACATTTTACTCAATCCTGTTATCCTAATGTGTTTTCACTTTTAAATACAAAGTTGTATCTTCTGGATCTTGTGAAGAACATGCAAAGACCAAAAGTAAGCGTTTTTTCTCTATATTTGATTGCATTGATTAGAAGTTGAATATCAACTTACTATCCTGGTCCCTACATGATCTTAGATGTTACTTTAGATCATTAGAATGAGTTCAGTGTCCTAATGATATCACGATACCATGTGGTTACATTTTCAGTATTTGCTAATTCTGAAGCTCAGTCCTGTTACTCATAAGTACGTTGTAAAATACATTGTAAGGAACATTGTAAAAAAAAAAAGTTAAATAAAGTTAAATGAGATAATTAGGTAGTGTGTAAGCACATATGTAAACATGAAGAGACTGAAGGTGATTTTTAACTTAACAGGCTAACAGTAAATGTTTGTCAGTAAATGACTAAAATGTAAAGTCTGTTTTTAAGATTTTGCCTTAAATAGCTCAACGAATTGGTAAGACTTCATACATGAAACAATATATTATTTTCTACATTTCATGTCAAATGACTCCGGCTTATAGTTCTAACAGTTTTAGCTGTATTAGCTATTCCGTCAGACTCGCGTATAAGGGACCGCGCATGCGCACAAACGGAGCCCAGCAGCTGCATGACCGCAAGCCGTGCGGTAAAAATGGCTAGAGATAATTTTATTTTCACGCAGTGCGTCCTGTATTTTTTGGCATTCGTTTTTGGTTTTATTGCGGTTGTGCCTCTGTCGGAAAATGCTGACGACTTCGGAGGGAAATGCCTGCTCTTTACTCGGGGTATGTGGCAGAACGAGAACATCACGGTCTCCAAGCAGCGCTTTATAGTGGAGGAATGGGGACCGCAGTCTTCCTGCAGCTTCATCACCTTCATCAGCGTGGCCTCACTGGTGCTGGCTGCCGTTCAGGCCTGGCGACTGCTCTTCTTAATCTGCAAAGGCCATGATGAGTCAGTATAAACCTTCAGTCTTTCCATAATTGCTTCTTAGAATATACACAGGTTGGATGCAAGGATGCTACCGGCCATGACAAATGTAATTGTACACATGACTAGTGTGATGTGCTTTGCAATAAGGCATAACATTTAACTAGAATACTAGAATATTAACTACACATTATTAACCAAGCTTTACTGGGTAATTCGTTTGCGGACGCCATGATTCATCAAAACAGTCACATCTGGACTTTGGCTCATTGCACATAAATGTGTGATTAAAATATTATAACAATTACAAAGGCCAGTATTTTTTTTTTTTACAAAGCATGTCAAAATTATGCATTCATATTTGACATTTAATCCACATTCTGCAAATATTGCATGGAATCAGTCAAAGTTCCATTCAGTTATGCAATGCAATTTAGTTATGCAACAAGACTAAGAGAAAGAGAAAATATACTGCTCACAAAAAATAAGGGATATTCCAAAATGAAATATCTGTTAATCAAATATCCCCTAATGTTTGTGAGCAGTGTATGAACTGATAAAATGTTGTACTGACGCAGCCCTTCAGTACAACACAAGTACATCTGGCCAACCAATCAATGAGAATGTACTCTTCATTAACCTCTATAACGTGTTATAATAATAATAATAATAATAATAATAATAATGTGTTTTATTGTAGATGATACAGAAGTAAATCTTTAGAAAGTTATTCTGTAAATAAGTGGTTCATTTGTATCCAGTTTAAAAGGGTTCAGCATGTTATTTCTGATCATGCCTGGTGTATTTCTTTACAGTTCCATATTCAATGCCTTCGTGAACCTGCTGATCAACTTGTTCATAGTGTTTGCCGTGTTCCTCTCGAGCACCATTCTGAGTGTGGGCTTCAACATGTGGTGTGATGCTGTTACAGATGGGGGCAGCTTGCCCAGCAGGTGGGAAGACTACTCAAATCCTCATTTGTTAAAGGAGACTGTGAAGTATTTTCTTCTTACACAGGTGACAACATAAGCGACTTTGCGTGTAAGAATGCTGTGTTTTAATTGATCCCCAATTATTTTACTGAACAATACCAGATGAATATGAATGCATCCACTGCTAGAGTGAATTAGTGAATTAAATATTCTAAATTATTCATTGTAAATGAGTCAAACTGTTCATGTTTTGGCCTCTGCAGTTGCGAGGATTTACAGGACATTGATCTGGAACTGGGATTAGACAACTCTGCATACTACGAACAGTTTGCCATCGCACAAGTAGGTTTTCTGTGAATCTGTAACAAATCTAAATTGATATTTGCTTTATACATTGTATTTATTAAGTGTATTTATCTAGTTTGGACTCTGGGCTGCTTGGTTGACCTGGTTGGGTATCACAGTCATGGCCTTTCTGAAGGTCTATAATAACTACAGGCAGGAGGATCTGCTGGACAGCCTGATCCATGAAAAGGAGTTCCTGCTTGTTCGCTCCTCACGCCGCTGCTCTGATGTCCTGGATAAGAAAAGTGGCATGATCTGATATTTGAGCGTCTCTTAGAACATTTCAGTGGAGCAAATAGTCTATAGCTAAGTGAAATTAGACATACGTTCACATGTACTGAATTAAGTAGTATTAAGAGAACACTAGAGAGATTACCACAGCTTTTAAGGGGCTAAACTGTATTTTGTATAGCTGCTGTATCTCTGTAGTGCTGTTCAGTTATTGTGAACCATGTTGAAGCTACAGTTAGTTCAAATATTGCATATTATATCTGACCTGTACGTTCACTTGTATGTTCCCTGAATTCTATGAGGATTAATGGAGATGACATAATTAGAACCTATTTCTAATTTATAAACAGTACGTGTTTTAATATACAGCATTCCCTCTTTGCTGTACTTTCTTTCTTTTATTTTCTTGAGTTCTATTCATACCATTTCACTAATATTTGTTTGAGTATGCATATGAAACGTGCATTGTATGTGATCCACTACACTCTGTACCACTGTATAGGCAGTTTTCTATTTTGATATGTCTTGGTCAAGACTTTATAAATGTTCAGGTGGAGATGAAGGTCATACAGTTGCAGAGTGTGTAGACTCTTTTTCTGTCATGTCAGTATTTTTTGCATGCCTCAAAAAAACATTTTCATTATAAATTTCAAATAGTCAAATCCATATTTTGTAACCAGCCTTTAATGGTTTTACAATTCCATGTGTTTCTTCATTTCCAAATGCATGACCAATGATTTAAGCATGTCTCAGAAATGCATTTATCCTCTATATAAAACAGCCTATTATCTATTCTGCCTCTCTTATGTTTGTTATCTGTGCATTAGACTTTTGGTGGTTCTGACTGGTGTTGGATAACCCTAAAATGTATTGCATTCTTATTTGTTTGCAAGATTATTGCTTACACAATAGCAACAGTTTATTTCTGATTTCACCACTGCTGTTAAGTCAAATCAAATTTATTTCTGGTACCTCAGTCCTCAACCACCTCAGAACCTATTAAATTTAGTTCTCAACACATTTAACTACAAAAATATATATTGCTTAAAATTATATGAGTCGTGTTGCATGACTCGTTTCAGTCCGAAACTCGATTCCTAATTCAGTACAGTAATATATTCTAAGTGCAAATAGGTTCCTATGGGTCTTAAAAAGGTTAGTAATGACTAGTAATGTTAAAAATAAAAGTAAGTAATGAAAATAGTGGTTGCAGTTATCATAAGCTGCTATACTAGCACCAATATAGTAAGTTTACTAAGATTTTCACTTTTAACTTGCATTACTCACAAAAACACACGATTTTTCAACATTTTATTTCAAAAAATGAACTTGGTTGATTGGCTATGATTGTCCCTGCCTTGCGCCCGTTTGCCGCTGGCTGTGACCCTGACTAGGATACGCGGATAAGACAATCAGTGAATGAATGGTTTATGAGAGATACTTATAATGTATTTATGTCATGTAATCTTAATTGTCAACAAGTCTTCTGGAACAAATTAACAACACAAACCAAGGTACCACTGTATGTACATAGCACATTACAATAGAGCATTGTCTCAAAGCATCTTTAGAAACAGATAAGCTTATAGGCCCAATGAGGAAGCTTTAAAAAACAGTTTAAAATCTGTTTAACTGTACACTAATGCGGAAGAAACCTTAGACAGACCAGGACTCATTGGGTAGCCTAGAATTTTTTGTAAAAAGTCAGTGCTTTTTACAGTGCTGTCATGATGCCGGTATTTCTCAGAGCATCTGTAAAGGAAATCGCAATGCATTTAGAACACAAAACGCAGAAGTGCTTTACTGTTAAATATGACTGCATAGCTTTAAACACATTCTAAATACAGACATTTACTTCAAATTATAATACAAATATTTGCCATCTTAAACAATCCATCGGCACACTTTAGAGCATCAACAAAGCTACAATATGATAACCATATTTAAGTACTGTAGATGTCTATACAATAGCCAGAGGTCTATACAAAACAGGTTGTAAGTACAGTCACACTGTGTAACAGATGCCCTTGACTGGTATACAACTGAAGCAGTTTTAGAAGACAACATCCAAGGAATTGAGGGTTGAGGGCATTCCTTATGAGTCCAAATGTGGCAGTTTGGCAGTATAGAGACATAAATCCTAAAACTTTTGCTTAGGTGACAGTGATGCATAATGAACCCTTGGGAGGAACCAGCCTCAAATCCATTCTAATCAGGTTAAGGATAAACAACATGATTAATTAATTTAATTTTAGTTCAAACCAAATGTAGTGAGAACTGAACACTAACTGTTTATAAAACAGCCGTGCTTAGCTTAAGCTATACATTTAATACTTGTTAAAATACAGTGGCCATGTATTTTTCACGTTTCTCTCAGAGAAAACCCACACAATAAATCACTGATTTACTGACTTGCCTTTATTGATGACCAATTACATTTCAGTTGACATTAGAGAACCTTATAAAGGCACTTCTATTAACAGTGGCCACATCCAGTGTCTTTCATGGCATGTGAAGAAACAACATCAAACCCTCAACAGCAAGCTAAACCCAGAACATAACGGCAACATGAGTAGACTTTCTGAGTAGACTTTATTGCTTCTGAATATAAATGATTAAATTATTCATGATAATTGCCTTAGATTGCCTTGGGGATTCAAAGTAAATTGAATCATTTCAAATCATTTAAATATTTCCCTTTTATCATGTCAATTTCTTCTATACAATAGAGAGCATCATACAATATTAAACAGTGCTGTACAATAGACAATCACGTGCTGTATATTGTTTAATATTTTGGCATAATCATATACAATCCATTGACCCATTACAAACTTCAAATGTAATGCGATATAAACACGTCTTTCCACCCTAATATCTCACAGTGCTTCTGGGCTGTATATTACAGTCATGAATTGATGTTCCTAACTAGATTAAATGTTTCTCAGCATCTAGTGTGCATAGCCCCAAAAATCATATAAAGAGCTACATGAAAATCTGTGAAGACATCAGCAATATTCTTGTGAGGTAATAATAATAATAATAATAATTATTATTATTATAATTAATATTAGGGCTCGGTTCATAAACTGTGTAGTCATTATTTGCAATATTAGCAGATCATCTTGTTAAACAGTAAAACTTGTTAAACAGTAGTTATCTTCTTGTTCTCATAATTATACTTATTAAAGAAGAGTAAATCTTATACTTACTTAAATACATACATACATACACACATATACTAAGATATATTTTTGCATTTGGGGGAAATTCCAAATTTTTAGCTCACCTTTGTACAAATAGTCTAATAAAGGAATTTGTATTGCTTTTGTTTGTGTCAATTTGTGTTTGTGTAAGTGCTGAAATGTCTGATTTGACAACACTTTTTATATTGCACTCCAATATAAATGCAAATGATATGTAAAATGATTAACATTTCTTCACCACATTAATTTCACCAACATAACTTAAATAAGTGTTAACTAACTGTAAAAGTGACCTTAAAATAAAACAATATATTCAAATGTGTGTACTGTATAACATACAACTATAAACTTTGTAAATTAAAATCCGGTCAACGGCACTGTGAAACAGTCTTGTTTAGTGAATGTAAAAGATATGTGCTTAACTTTACATCATAGACCTTCATTTGAAATAGTGAATAATTGGATTTCATTCATAATAAGCACATTCAAATACAATATGCATATAAACATGGCTTACATATGCGAGCATCATTAATATATTCTATTTACATCAAATTATTTAAAGCATATTCAAAAAATATTATTTTGCATTCCACATAGACATCCATAAACTGATTATGACAAAACATGTATGGTGTGTATTGACAGATATTTATTGTGTTAAATTCTTTTAAATGCATTGAGTTAAATAATACTTTCAGTCAAATAAGTCTAAATGTAATATAAATTTAAAATGTTTGTTTCTGTGTTCCTGTAACCTTTGGGTAAGCGGCAAAAGACCGAAACATAAAACATGATCTGAAGGACAAATGAACATAGGTTGAAATTTGCAAAGCAAACATAGAGGCTCTGATCTCAAGCTGTGCTTACTCATCACTAAAAGTCCAGAAAGCGCCAACTCGTCATAAACCTTAGCCCTTCAGGCACCTCTTTGCTCTCAGCTGGCAAGCTGTGTACTTAGACCAGAAGTACAAATAAGGAGAACAATGACAGCTCTGCTTATGGTCACTGCATTGTCAGCCAGATCCAGCAGCCCCACAAGATTTGTTTGAGACGCAGCATATACAAAGCCAGTGCTGCCTGAAGTTCCTCACAGGTCCGGTGGGGCCTCCGACGGTGCGTGCAGTATAGAGCCAAACCCAGAGCAGAGAGCATCAGGAACAGACACGTGAGCAGAGCCAGGTGAGGTCGGTTCTGAGTTGAGTCAAATGCTGCAGAGGACAAAGTTTAAAGAATTGAATAGTTATTAAATTATTCTGCTTCAATTGTAACATTTAGCAGATTATCACCTTGTTTGTCTGTACTGAGAAAAAATAAGGCCTGTTTTTACACAAAGTGCAAACTACATGTACGTTTATATTAAAAAAAACAAAACCATATTTTTATATTCAGAGGTTGTGTTTTGAAAATCAGCCAGCAAAGCATGTAAATTAAAAAAATGGGACATAACATGAGAAAAATCAATGTATTGACAATAACAAAAATTCCTGGACCAGACAGCTGCCAGAAACATAATGCATGGATACGAATGAGTCATGAATAAGACACTAGGATGCCCAAAGTCCTAAACAAGACACAACAATGCTAATGTTGCTGTACAGTGGTAGAATTGGTATATTCGTTCTCAAACCTATTTTCCAATTTTGAAATACAAATTGTTGCTGGTCCATTTAGTTCCAAATATTCAGGATTATGGTATTGATTATCTTATTGATTACCAAACAAAAAAGAAAGCTTCAAATAAAAACAGTTGTGTGCTATGCTTTGGATAAATGTAATTTTGCTTCCTAGTCTACTCAGTCAATGGAAGCGTAAAGCCAAACCAATGAACGATTAACAATTCTGTGTTGTTTGGTGCGACGAAAACAAGGGAAAAATTGAAATGCTTAATGAAAGGCCCAGTAGGCATAATAAATAACAAACAGTAACAGACAGTCGATCAATGCATTATGATTGACTTAATATTTACCTGAATTTATAAGCACAATGGTAGTGACTTAAGAGATTATGTTATGTCTGTCTCATACTAACACCTCTGCCATTTTTAGTGGGATTCAGACGCAGCCAAATGTGTCTAAAGAGCACCAGACCAGGCAGTGATGGGATAGCATAACCGACTGCTGTCCCACACAAGCTCCCCCATTGTAAATCTGTTTTTATCAAACTTTTTTCTTTTTTTTTCTCAGTACATGAATCTACGAATAAATTGATGATGCAAAGCACAGATATTGGATGCATGCTTAAGTTTATGGCTAACATGCTCTGTCCTGTATTCATTATATACTGTTTTACAACAGAAAATATTAGTTCCTATGAACCAGTGAAGGTTAAATTAAATGGGAAAAAACATGCTGTATAGTATATTTGTCAGAACTGTATTTACATCTATTTTCATGAAAAGCATAGGCTGGTGATATACCGTAGTTAAATACAATGAATTCAAAAAGTTGGACAATGCTTTTACTTTTTTCACATTTTATGTTACGGCCTAAAAAAAATACCCCAACACCCCATAATGACAAAGTGAATTTTGGGGAAATCATTCAAATCTTTTGAAAAGGAAAGAAATAAACCACTGAATGAACATAAGTATTCAGACTCTTTATTCAGTACTTATTTTAAGCACTTTTGGCAGCGATTACAGCCTGAAAGTCTTCTTGGGCATGATGCCACGAGGTTTGCACATCTGGATTTGGGGATTTGGTGACATTCTTTTCTGCAGGTCCCCTCAGTGGCTTCTATCTGGCCACTGGCCACTGTACCATAAACCCAGATTTGTGGAACTTGCAGTGATGATTAACCTTTGGTAGGTGTCTCCCATCTGGACACATGATCTATGGAGGCAGAATGATCACTGGGTTTTGGTCACACCCATCCCAAGGCCCTACTTATTTTAGTGGGGCAGCCAGCTCTACAAAGAGTACTGGCTGTTCCAAACTTCTTCCATTCAAGAATTATGGAGGCTACTCTGCTCTTAGGGACTTTCAGCAAATTTTGTAGCCTTCTTTAAATCCCATACAATCCTGTTTTTAGGATTAAAGTGTCATACTTATTCTAGAATTCTGTTTTCACCTTCTCATTATGGGGTATTGAGTGCAGATATGTGGGAGAAACTAGATCTTTTATTTCACCACAAGGCCTCAACATAACAAAATGTGACAGAGACTGGTAATATTTGGTATATTTGTGACCAGGCAGTAACACACAGCAGCACAATTATAAAATTCTATTTGATTAGAATGATATGAAATTAGATGCTACTACCATATGCAGTTAGACCATCACTTCTTAATCCCTTTGTTTGCCCAATAATTTACCATTTGATTTTTCATTTTTTAAATATATATATTTAACACCATTAAATTTGTTGGCTTAGTAATGGTATGATGACCATGTATTTTACCCAATTGTCTTTATTAAGATACAAACAGAAAATACAGACACACAAAACCACTTTTTTCAGAACAAAATGACTTTTTGTACACTTTTTTTACACCAGACTATACTTGTGCTTGTATAAAAAAAGAGTCATATGTGGGGACAAGATGGACAAGATGCATACAAAACCATGTAGAAATCATGCATCATGCTATTAGTGCAATAACAATAATAACCTAATTAACTTCTTAAAGGCAATACTGAGATTTGGCTTTCCAGATACAGAACTAGACAAAACAATCTTAATTAATATCTGTATATGCAAATTAGTCAATATTTACCAAATATTGATAAGTGCACTCACCTCCTAAACAGTCATAGTATGGAATGTCTATGATACAAAATGTTTTGCACTTCCATTAGTTACTTGTCAAACATTTAAAGTTTTGAAAAATAAAATGCAACAGACCACAAGAGCAGGAGGTATTACAAATGAATCAGTCACAGAGTAGTTACAGTAGTGACTTATTTTCTAATTAGTATGTTGTTTTAGCTACACTCACTACTACAATGTCCACAAAATTAAGCATACAGGAAATAAATCTATAAAGGCTAACAGTTTAGTACAACTGACAGTACTGAACACCTCAATGATTCTTAAAATGACACTTAATTGTCTATCTTCCCAGAACATCCGTTTTACAGCTTTCTGCCCTATGCTTCTAATGCAAAGTCTCTAAATAAATGATTTGCCAGTTCTGATGAAGAACCTGGCTGGCTTGAATGAGCCCAGCTTTGAGATGAACTGAAATGCCAACAATGAGCCAGAGTTTATTGTGCAACATCAGTATAGTTTCACTGTCATGTTTCACTGCCTTGTGAAAAGCCTTCTTGGGATGTTGTAGCAGGAAGGGGGGCAAACATCATACCCATGTT
The DNA here is from genome assembly GCA_033117975.1 of Parotocinclus spilosoma. Classification (NCBI taxonomy): domain Eukaryota; kingdom Metazoa; phylum Chordata; class Actinopteri; order Siluriformes; family Loricariidae; genus Parotocinclus; species Parotocinclus spilosoma. The sequence continues at coordinate 4,795 of JAVSBV010176495.1, read as the reverse complement.
TTGGGGATGTTCACCAATATTGTGTATGTTCTTACTGATTGCCTCAGATAATATAGAGAAAATGAAGGAAAAAACAGGCTTGCAAAAACTAAGAAACAACTAGAATCTTACAACAATACACTATAAATGTTATACATAATTGTATAAATATAATAGTTTTGTAGCACAGACTGTAACTAAGCAGCATTAATAATTAATGGAATATGTTCATCACTGGTCAATTTATGGTTTCTTAAACTTGTTGGATTTGAACTTCACCCTCCACAGTCTACACCCACAATTAAAAAAAAAATTACTTATTATATTCAAGAGTTCTTAACAATGCAGCTTTCACAAGTTTACAAGTTTTTAATCATCATAGTGTTTACTTGCCGTATGTGGTAATCTCAGGTTCGCTGAATCGAACACGTCTCTCTGTTTTCCGCTGCTGGGTTGAGGAGGAATCTCTGGTCCTCTTCAGGATGGATGTGGGAATCTTGGTGTTTATGACCTAAAGGCACAAGTAAAAATAGTCTTCTTTTTTAATACATGCACATATTATAAAATTATCTAACTCTAATTGAATAGTGTAAATTGTATTAAAATAGTGATTGTAATAAAATAGTGATTTGAAAGACCCCCTATAAAGTAAATAATTTATGTTATACCCTAGAAGCCAAATTGGGATCAATAAAATTTTTGCACCTTACTTTTCAAAGATGAAGACCAAAATCTAGTCTATAAAATCTACTGTCTTGCCTCACAGTATTTTGCTCTCATGAATATGAATACCTTTGGCTTTGGACTGTCTAGTGATGCATGTTCTTCAGTCCTGTGCCAAAACCCAGAATGTGGATCTTCATCACTGACAGTGAAGCCGTTGAATGTGTTATTGTACTCAGTGCAGAATGTCTTTGACACAGCTGACATACACTGACCTAATGAGTCTGTGAAATGAGAAACAATTAAATATGAAAGCATTCTATATTTTGAAAATATACTCATGCAACTAAACTAACTAAAACTAATGCAAACACAAATTGAACTGATCAAAGTGAAGTTTCATATGAATGCTAATTATGAAGACATGCACTTGGAAATGAGACTTAAGCAAAATAAACCACGTCCGTGACCACGTTTGTAAGCAGGAAAAAACGACCATAGAAGTGGTCGATATGAGCCAAAATTCATAAAGAAATATTTTCTTCTACCAGTATGATATCAATATAATATCATTCAATAGCAAAAATAAATAAGTACATAAAATAAATGATAAGTTATTAAGACTAAATAATAAATACATTAATAAATATTAATTTATTGACTTATAACTGTCCTTCAAAAATAGTCACAATAAAATAACGTATAAAGTCAAAACAGTGAGTAATTTTAAAAGAAAATTTTGCTTTACTTCATTGTGCAATTCAAGATTTACATTTGAGGTACGATGGCTTGTTCACATTTGAGTTTCCCCACACAAGGATCTATGGTAAGCTTTTTTAATTAAAATGAAAAGGAGTACACAAGAAAATCCATAAGCAACATTTTTTTTTCAATAATTTAATTACTTTATCTCTCTGGAATAAGCATTAATACAAATTTATTCAGCAAAGCATGGGACGAGAAAAAGTGTTCCTTGTTGTCAAGTTAATGTGAGAAACTTTGCTCATTACTCAGTGTAACCCTGTACTCCAATACTCTTTAAATACTGTAAATAACAACACTGATGCTCTTATAATAAATAATATTCTGAAGGTATTCTGAGTTGGCCTTGCTCAACTTGAGTAACTTTAATATGACTGAGTATACCTGAGTATTCCGTCTTTCCAATCTCAGCATATACAGTGCCCAGTAGCTCCAGACTCCGGGCTGTGATAGGGTGATTGCTTCCAAATGCTCGCTGGTGTATTTTAGTGGCCTAAGATGAGTAGAAACAGTTGATAGGTACTTGATGCAGTCGTAGTGCTATTACATCATAGTTTTCCTTTCTCTATACTGCTACATTTTACACATGAGTTGTGCTCATTGTGCCTTGACATACATACCTTACCACTGTACTCTAAAGCAAGATGAGGTCTAAAAGAAAAAGAATAACAAAAAATTATTTATCTGCTTGGGTTTGAACGTGATTCACTAAATACATTTTTTTTCTGTAAATGCATTACCTAAATCATCATCATTTTCACACACGTTCCAAAAGAAGATAAAGAGAACCCAGTGAAACAAATGGTACCAAAATATTATGCATGGCCATTTATGAATTGAACAAAGTAATTCAATATTCAACATACTATTCAAAAGTATGTGCTTTGCTTTGCTTTCAGTATGTGGTGTGATCCCTTTGTAAAGCAATTATTGAAATTAAATGTTTCTGGCAACCTTTGATTAGTCTTGCTAATAATGACTTGTGTGTTCACCGTCTTGCTACATCACCCACATTCTCTTGAGGTTAAGTTCATGGACAGATGATCTGATATTTGCCTATATACTTTGCTGATATAATTCAAAATTTTCATAATTTCAGCACTTTGTTTCTAATATGGGAAGTCCTTATAATTGAATTTATTTCTCCAGATATAACACTTCTCAAATAATATGGTCATAGTTCTATTTTGGTCTCATTCATGCATTAAACCTTTTTTCAGTTGTCTGTTTTCCAGATATCTTTAACACATTGCACATGTGCAGCAAAGCTTCTTTTTGGAGGGTATTGGTTTACTTCTTGCAACCCTGCCATGCACATTATTAGTGTTCAATACTCTGAGGATGGTGGACTCAGAAACTACAGGTATATTTTTGAAAAATTACGAAATATCCCCTAATTTTTGTAAGCAGTGCAGTTGCTTAAAAGTTAGTACTTGCCTTGCTCTGGACGTCATGTTTGTTGGCTGACCACTCCTGGGGAGGGCAACAATAATCTTTGAATTTCCTTAATTTGTACACAGTCTGTCTGATGATTGATTGGAGAAGTCTATTCCTAAGGTTCTCAGACATCTTTTGTTTGTATCATGATACATTTTCACAAATATTTGTTGCAAAGATCAGAATTTGATAGATTCATGTCCTTTAAATACAACACTTTGACGCTAACCCACACAATTGACACTGATGACACAACTGACTTAAATTTCAGCTTTAAATTAACTGCAAATACTAGACCTTCATATGATTTTTGCCACACACGGATATTTAACATTAAATCATTTTCCTCAGTAAATAAATGACCATGTGTAACATTTGTGTCTCATTTATTTAACTGGATTTTTGACTTTTTCTTTATGTATGGACTTTTATGTTGGACTTTTTCTTTTATATGTTTTTTTTTCTGATTCATGTGTCAGGTTCAGTGTGAATTCAAATATACAAATAGGTTTAAATCTTTACAACCATGACAGAATAAGTGAGCAATAAAAAAAGATACAGCAGAGCATGTACAGTGGAGGAAATAATTATTTGATCCCTTGCTGGTTTTGTAAATTTGCCCACTTACAAAGATATGAACAGTCTATAATTTTAAGGGTATGTTTATTTTAACAGTGAGAGATCCAGAAAATCCAGGAAATTACATTGTATAAAATATATAAATTTATTTGCATTTTGCAGAGAGAAATACATATTTGATCCCTCTAGCAAACAAGACTTAATACTTGGCGGCAAAACCCTTGTTGGCAAGCACAGCAGTCATACGTTTTTTGTAATTGAGAATGAGATTTGCGCACATGTCAGCAGGAATTTTGGTTCACTCCTCTTTGCAGATCATCTCTAAATCATTAAGATTTTGAGGCTGCCACTTGGCAACTCCAAGCTCCCTCTAGCTCCCTCTATAAGATTTTTATGGGATTAAGGTCTGGAGACTGAGCCACTCATTTGTTGCCTTGGCTGTATGTTTTGGGTCATTGTCATGCTGAAAGACCCAGCCATGACCCACTTTTAATGTCCTGGTGGAGGGAAGGAGGTTGTCACTCAGGATTTTACAGAACATGGCTCCATTCATTCTCCTATTGATGCGGTAAAGTAGTCATGTGCCTTTGGGACAGTGTTTTTTGGGAGCTTCTCCCAATCACTCTCAGAATCATCCAGGTCTTCATTGGCAAAGTTCAGACGGGCCTGCACATGGGCCTTCTTGAGCAGGGGGACCCTGTGGGCATTGCAGTATTTTAATCCATTATGGCGTAATGTGTTAATAATTGTTTTCTTGGTGACTGTGGTCCCAGCTGCCTTAAGATCATTAACAAGTTCCTCCATGTGGTTTTAGGCTGATTTCTCATTTTCCTGATCATCAAGGATACCCCACGAGGTGAGATTGCATGGAGCCCCAAATCAAGCTCGATTGACAGTCATTTTGTATTTCTTCCATTCTCTTACAATGGCACCAACAGTTATCTCCTTCTCACCCAATGTCTTACTTATGGTTTTGTAACCCATTCCAGTCTTGTGCAGGTCTATGATCTTGTCCCTAACATCCTTAGAAAGCCCTTTGGTCTTGCCCATGTTGGAGAGTCTGTGGACAGGTATCTTTTATACAGGTGACAATTTAAGACAGATTTCTTTAATGCAGTTGTTTAGAAGCGTCTGACTGGTCTGTAGGAGCCACAACTCTTCATGTTTGGTAGGGGATCAAATACTTATTTCTTTATATTTTATACAATTTAATTTTCTGGATTTTCTTTTAGATTATTTCTTTTAGAAATATTCTATTTCTCACTGTTAAAACTTAAGAATCTACTGAGGAGGGAGGAAAATTTTTATTTTTCAGCACTTTTCAATTTCTCGAGGACTATGTGGAATCAATACAAGGAAGGAGGAAGAAATAAAA
>JAVSBV010176474.1:0-13492 GCA_033117975.1 Parotocinclus spilosoma | reverse complement strand
ACACACACACATACACACACACATACACATACACACACACACACATACACACACACACACACACATCCTCACACACACATCCTCACACACACATCCTCACACACACATCCTCACACACACACACATCCTCACACACACACACATCCTCACACACACACACACCCTCACACACACACACACACACACACACACACACACACACACACACACACCCACCCACACACCAACACACCCACACACCAAAGCTGTGGTTTCTTCACCTGGCACACAATGAATTTATTTACTCACTCAACTTAGATGAGACAGAAATAAACAAACTAATAAACTAAATTAGATCTAGGAATGTGTTACAAAAATGGAACTAGAGATTACTCAAGATCATGGAAAGGTTCAAAAGTATAAAGAAAAGAGTTCCAATACGACGACACAAAAGCAAAAACTCACAGCCGTGATCAAGCTGGAAGAAAAGAACAAAAACATGATTCTAAATGGTAAGCATGTAGCACATTTTAAATAGTCTTTTCAAGAATAAAGAGAAAGTTTGACAGTTGACGCCATCTTTTGGTCATATCCTACAAGTGGCAGCAACAAATTACACCAGAGACATCAAGAATGACATTTTTTTTAACACAGACTGTATGTGTGATTTTAATGCTGTGATACTCAAATACAGGCAAGCGATAGTTTAACGATCATCTGATAAATGTTTAATGACTGAGGACTTAATAATTAGAATAGCTAGTAAAATCCTATAATACACACCAAACAGCCCAGTCAATCAACACAGTAAATCCATGAGAAGAGGTGGGTGTTTACAAGGAGAAGTCCATATTCTGTCTGTGTCTGCATGCGTGTGTGTTTGTGTGTTTGTTTACAGCTACCATGTGCTTGCTTGCTCATTAGCTCACATTTGGAGTGAGAGACTGTTTAGAGATTTTGGTGCAAGTTACTCGTTGTAACCCTTTGTTTAACTCCTCACTGTTTTCTCTCTCACCTACAACATGTGATTTTATTCACATTCACTCGAGTCACTCATGTTCTTTTCACTCATGTGGCTGATCTGCTTTGTTGCTAATAATACTGTCTATGAATGCATTTTTGGCTTCCATGAAACAGTGTGGAAGTGTCAGGTCCATCAAGTGTTATGGTGTTATGGCTTTCCCTTACACCTTATGCCATAAGAGTACATTATTGTATTCGTTTTTTTAGAAGCATTGTAAATTTTCCCAAATTATGAAAGGTTGCACTCATGTTTTCAGCAGTACGTCTCATGCCTTACGTATCGTTTGCATGCAGTTAAAACTTATGCAAAGTTTAAATATGGTATCAGAACTAAGAAAATTGGATCAGTTTATATATACACATTACAGCAGCATAAAAATACTATGTGATTATGGTAATGTCTGGTAAATGTCCATCTGAACGATCTGTTTGACAGAATGCAATGTAGCCATTGAACTGTGCATACCTGTGCTGGGAAGCGACTCTCTCAGATCTCAGATTATCAAATACAACCCCAATTAAAATGAAGATGGGACGTTGTGTAAAACATAATAAAACCAGAATACGATGACTTGCAAATCCTTTTCAACCCATACCCAGTTTAATACACAGGTTCAGCTGTTCACAATCAAGGTTTGGGTAAGGTTCACCACTTTCAAAAAGTCCAACAGTTTAAGACCGACACTAAACTGCATTTAAAACCGACATCATTCTATAACGGATATTACCACATGGGCTAAGGCACACTTCAAAAAACCATTATCAGTGAACACGGTTCATCACTTCATTTAACATGAGCTATTTAAAACTCTAAACTCAAAACTCAATGTAAAGCGAAAGCCATATATCAATAACACTCAGAAATGCCGCCGGCTTTTTTGAGATGGACTGACGCAAAGTGGAAAAGTGTCCTGTGGTCTGACAATTTCACATGTCAAATTGGTTTTGGAATTCAACCTACAAAGCTTCAACAATTAGAGTCCTACCCTTATTGAGTGTTGTTAAAAGGAAAGGTGATGTAACACAGTGATAAACATGCCCCTGTCCCACTTGTTCGGAACGTGTTGCAGGTATCAAATTTCAAATGAGTGAATATTTGCAAAAAAACAAAGTTTATTTATTTATATTGAACATTAAATATCGTGTCTTTGTAGTGTATTCACTCGAATATAGATTGAAAAGGATTTGCAAATCATCATATTCTGTTTTTATTTGTTTTACACAATGACCCAACTTCATTGTAATTGGGGTTGTAAAATGAAAGAGCAAATTAAACAGACTCAAGTTGATCACAGTGAAAAATTATTTAGCAAAATTGAAAGCACATATTCAGACGATTAAATGTTAAACTTGACAAACAGAACAATCAGTTACTGGACTGTGTAGAACTTAAAAACACTTCTTCAAACACTATCTCCAAAGATTACAAATTGCAAAAAAAGTGCAGAGTAAGTCATCCTGACCTGTATGGAGAGCCGGCTGAATGGTAACAGGTGTGGGTTTGACCACAGGCATGACTGTGGCTTGCAGTGGCTGGATGATGATGGTTTTTGTCTGAAGAGCAGCTGCATTCTGGGCAATGGGCAGTGCTGTGATGAGTGGTTTGGGCTGAATGCAGATTTTAGGGCTGACATTGATGGGTCTTTGTACAGGTTTCGCTGGAAAAAAAATAAGACAATTTATTTAATATTGCCATACATCTTGAGCAACAATGTAAAATGCTATTACTATGAATCAAAGCCAGTTTACAGTTTTTTGGGGTACAGTCACAGATAATGTTTTTGTTTCATCCAAAAATTTATTTTGATTAAGCCTTGTCCATGGGATCCCACACATTTTTTTTAAGGAACTGCATTCAATTCCTATAGCTACATTTAAATCTAAATTAGGAGTGGAGAATGCAGTACTCTTTCTTTTGGACAGACCTTTAAGCAAATAAACATAAAAACCAAGAAATAATTGTAATTGTTGCCAGAGACAGACAATGACACTGAAAAGTCATATAAAGAGAAATGCTTGAAAGTGTGTAAACCCTTTAGAACTTATTTTTCTGCATAAACAAGATGCAAATAGCATCCAATTTTCCCACACATTTGAAAAACAAATAAAGTGAACTAAATTCGACTAAACAATACCTGTTCATGTCCCTTCATTTTTGTGTTCATGTGCAAAAGTAAGTGAGCCTCCAGAATTAGAAAATAACTTGAAGGTGAAATTAGAGTCAGGTGTTTTCAATCAGTGGGATGACAATCACACATTATCAGGCAATGTATTGTATAGAAAATAACAGGGACATATCAGAATCCGACCTTCAAAACAAAACTTCTTGAAGTAATCATAGCTTTCCGAGGACCATGGAAACAGAGTTGTTGATACCCATCAGGTTGTAAGAGATTTTAAAAAACACTCTAAAGAATATGGAACCCATCAACCCATAGTCCGATAGTTTGCATACAAATTCAGGAATTTCAAGACCATTGTTACTTGGGTGATCCACACAGATCCCTCCAAGGGCAAGCTGTGTATTAGACCATAAAGTCACAAGTGAACCCAGGGTAACTGCCAAGCAACTAAATACCTTTTTTCCATTGCCTATTGTTAGCACCCATCTTGATGAGAACACTGAACACTAACAGCATACATGTGCTCATCACGTGGCACATGGACAACTCAAAAGGTTATTTCAAAAAGGCAAATGTTTGAAAGTTATTTGTGATCAAATAAACAGAGATATATAATTGCAGTGGTAGTTACAACACCCATATTTGCATGAGACGCACAACAGCACAGAAATCACTGTCCCTTAACAAGGCCTAGGCCAAAGTACAACACCGTTTGACAGCTGATACCCATCATGGATATTTATATAGTACTGCATAGTACTATAGTATAGTACTATGTATGGTATAGTATCTGTGCACAGCTATGGTAAAATGTAACACATAACCTTAAGGTGTTACAATTACTGGCTTTAAAACAATTTCTGTTTTGTTCATAGGCATGATCCATGTTAGGACCTTTTCCACCAAACATTTAATGCATATTTTTTTGCATGTAGGACTGTGAGATACTGCACATAACATAAATGCATTTAAGTATCATGCTACGATATTTCTGCCATATCACCCAGGCATGCTTTACAGCATTATACAGTCAACAGTTATTAGTTGCATTATAGTATCAGAATTTAAGTTTACAGTAACAAGTAGAGTGGAAGTCTGTCCATTGTCCTTCTGTTCCATATAGTTTGGCATTTAATAGCATGAAGAATCAGTATCAGAAGCCATGATTGCACATTGTTACCTCGTGTCTGATTTGTCTTCTTGACCGACCTCTTCTCAGGAGGCAATTCGACAAAGCCACTGGAGTCAGAATAGACAGATAGTGGAGATAGTTGAGACTGGGGGGAAACCGGAGATAGAGCTTCATCCTGCAGGGGGCAGCAAAGACCAGAGACACAGAAATACAACATGGTAATATGAGAACAAAGTTTTTAAAAGAATACTTCTGTATTTTTTAAAGATGCGGGTCAAAAGTAAATGACCATTACAGAACAGACTCCTGGCATTGGTATTTGTACTTTCTCACTGTTACACAATAATATGAGATTAAAAAAGCAATTTGGAAGTAATGACTAATGGGATTAATTTGTTTAAGTAATTGCTCATTTGTTAAGGTTTACTTCTGAGCACCTAGCCCAACACTAATCTAGGAATTTGGTCCCTTTTTAAGTCTTCGTTTAAGGAGTTTTACTCACCACTCTTGTCTTAAGCTTGCTCAGTTCTGGCCTTAAATATTAAAAGATAATATTAAATTGTGAAATTGCTTTGGGAAAATGTTCTGTTGTAAATAGCTCTACAGGAATAAACATGGCTTGACTTAATTTGTCCTCAGTTACTTTGAACGTGGCATGATTGTTGGTGCCATGTGTGCTGGTTCATGTCTATTTCCGCTGATGATCTGGGGGCTTTTCAAAGAATGGTGTAATAAAGTACACCGCTGATGAGAAAGGGCGATGAAAAACGATTATGACTGGTTGAGGCTGACAGAAATTCTACACCAACTCATTGTAAGATCGCGTATGCAGATAACCCTTCTGCAGTGACCCAAAAACCACATCACTGAGCATCATGTTGAACATTGAGGCAGATGGGCAACAACAGCAGAATACCATGAAGCTGAGCCCGCAGTGGCCATAGACTTATAAAAGCTAGACAGTTTAAGACTGCATAAAAGGTAGAGGTGATCTGATGAAACAAGATTTTCTGCTGAGGCACACAAAAGTCACAATTTGATGCGATCAGTGAATCCACTGACCCAACCTCCCTTGTGTTATCCCAGGCTGGTGGAGATGCTGTAATTTTGTAGGAAATGTTTTCTTGAAAAGCTTTGGGCCAGTTAATCATAATAAATCATTGCTTATATGCAACAACCCAGTGACGCTGACTATGTGCTTCCCTTCTTTGCCATCTCGTAACGGCTTTCAGCAATATAATCAGCATATCCATAATGCAGTTTAAAACCACTTATCAGTAAAGTTTATATATAAATGTTAAGTGAGTCACTTTAAAGTTAGTAGTTGGCAACACATCAGCATTCTTGAAGAAATAGTGAGTGTGGCTGGCAGGGTACCGTCTGCTTTTACGTCTAATGTACCCTGAGATGTCAGCAAGCTTTCAACACTTTAAGCAGTCACACCTTGCACAAAAAGAGTCTAATAATCCAGGCAGCTCGAGGGATGATTAGACACATTTGTTAGCACACTGCAGCTAATTAGACACAGCTTTTAATCAGTCAAGTTTCAGAGTGGCACTTTTGGCAATGACAACGTATCCATAACACTTGCGAGCGCATGCACGCACACGCACACACACACACACACACACACACACACACACACACACACACACACACACACTCATAAACCCACAACCCATCTGGAGAGACGACATGTTAATTCTCAAGGCTATACAGCACAGCTGTTAAAGTCCACCTTCCAGTATTTCTCAAACCTAATTACATGTTTCATCAAAATGTCTTCAGGTACTGATTCTAAGACACAAGGATGTAATAATCCAGCAATAATTAGTGTACATTTATATATGTTTTCATATTTATTTGGCATTTGGTTTGATGCACTATACTTAATATCTGCAATTATGTATATGCAGACATAGTGCAGTTAACATAAAATTATATACAAGCTTTAGCATTAGCACTGCTAAAAGAATTCGATAATGTGGAATTAATGAATGATGAATAAGTACATTAAATTGGTAATCAACTTTGCTCGCAAATAACTAAAGCCTTATTTAGATCTTCTCATAAACAAGCCTTTAGTCAATCTTCAGTTATCTTGAACATAGGTCTCTGGAGCTGTGTTTACTACTGAGCCACCACACCCCCCAAGCATCCCCAATTTTTACTCACACTGATCCTGAACAGGGTTTTGAAGGAGGTTCTAGGATGAGCAATATGAAGTTATCTTTTGTATCTTGTTCAATTTTGTTAGCATGTTTTTCTAAGCATATCGAGGCAGATGTACAACTTGTAGAGGGTACCAGTCTATTACACAGTTGCAAGTTGCACTGCCTTTTCCTGCAGCGTGCTCTACTCACTGACCCACCGGAGCTGTTTCACACAGTGTGAAAAGAATGAAACAATTTATCTGAACATTGTAGCAGTTGAAAAGCTGATAAATGTCTAATTTCAAAGCGTAAATAAATTTTAATACATCAGGTTACATATTTCCAGCATTCTGAAGTCCATTTTTTGTCAGATTACTTCTTCCTCAAGTATGATATCCAGCACATAAAACTGGAAAACCAAGTTCTGTTTAAACATGCATGTTGATGGACTAATAAGAATACCTAATGCACTTCTAATATATCTGCTAGATTCAGTACCGTAGATTTGCCAAACGCACGCCATTTTATGAAGACACACTGATAAAGGCAATTTAAGAAAACACATATCTCTTTGATTAACTCCAGTACACAAAACAAATAGAACACAAATAGAAAACACTATCTAAATCAACGAAAATTACATGCAAATGAGTTACACAATTCCTGACCTCACACAAACAATTCTTGTAGCCAGAAATATAAAAGAATGTGTAAGATAAGTTTTAACATAATAGCTGCTGGTATAAGCCAGTAACAAACATCATGTACAGACACATTTGTATGTTTAGGGTTGGGAATCAATAGGCATGTCACAATTGATTTGATTATGGTTCAAAGGCCTGTGATTCGATCAATAATCAATTACGGCTAGATCTTGATGCTAAAGGTATCTAACGTACATAACGAACACACACATTTATTTCTAGAAGGATACTGAGCTATTTAATGTTTTGTATATTTGACAGAGTTCTATTAACATTACTGCACTATAAAGAGTTTGGTGGAAAAACTATCAAATTAAATGACAAAAAAGAACAAAAAAATATAATACAGTACATAAACGAATGTGGTGTTTTTAACTGATAACATAGCATAGCTTTTTTGTATCAATGGCCATTTCAGCAAAACACACAAGGCTACATTTATACAAAAGGTTACATCAGTCATATACACTCAAGTCAATACCAATTTAAAGTATTCAATTAACATAACACATGTCTTTGGACTGTGAGGACCGGAGTAAACCCATAAAGACACAGGGAGGACATACTGACTCCACACACAAGGACCCAGGTTTCTCCACAGTAGGATTGAACCTATCTATCTTATTATTATTATTAGTAGTAGTAGTAGTATTACTATCATCATTGTTGTTACTATTACTATTACTACTATTATTAAGTGTGTGTTTTGAAGGTTTGGGTCTTTCCAAACGCATAGTCTGTGACTATGAGAGAACTCCAAAAAATTGTGAGAGGATTTAGAGACTTTAGAGTCTTTTTATGTCTTCCTGCTTATGGTAAGCATGCAAACAGCAATGTAATAATTTCTAACAGCTAAGAACTAATATTTAAATTGAGAGAACTAAAACCACAGTTGAGAATCCTAGGACATATATAGAGCTATGCAAATTAGGCAATTAGAATATATTTTACCATTGTTTTAGTATTTGTAAAGTGACCATATAGTCTCTTTGTTAAAACACAACAAGAAAACACCTGAAATGTAAATAAAAAAAAAATAATGGTATACAAAATAAAATAGTATACACTCCCTGTACACCTGAGATTTTACAGTCCAAAAACAGGTAGCAGCCAAGAAAACACATTTTCTCCGGGAAAAGGAACATGGTGAAAAGGTTCAGCTCAGTTCAGTTAAAAATAAATAAATAAATAAATAAAAAAAAGTACTATATGAGTAATGAATCCAAGTTTGACATTTTTGGGTCCAAAGTAAGCAGTTTTATATACGATCTTTGCTACGTTGCTAAAACAACAAATCTAACGGGGTGTCTTAATACTTTTACACTACACTTTATACCACACAGAAGTGGTAGGAAAAATAAGCAGTTTGTATTAAAGGTTGTTTCTGAAATAGTTAATATAAAGTTGTCATATTTAGTCATATGTTACATACAGCATTCGTTTATTTTGAATGCCAGGAAAAGGTATTCATGCTCATTTTATCTTCATCTAGTCATGGTACATCTAAACATTGCTGTGCCTGACTGTGTGTACTTTTTGAATAAAGCTGTATGCTTTCATGATACAAAACAGAGATCGACATTATGCGCCTGCTTACTTGTTGGGAATATGGTGAATAGGCCTCCACTGAACCTGGTGAAGCAACTGAACTGAGGGTGTGGCTCGGAGACAGAGAATTCGCTGAAACTCCATCTGCAAGGCAAAAATCAAACAAATGTAGGACCAGGACAAGTAGCCCAGGGCAAGTAACAATAGTGATGTTATTAGGGAACTAGGAAAAATATTACGCTTGAGTTTAATTGTTTTCTGAAAATTATCTTCATAAGCAAGCAATGAAAGATTAAATCTTCATTGAATTATCCTTTCAATGTTTTTTTTTTCAAAATGTAAAATCATTACATCAATACATTGACATCATGTAAGAAGGCATTATTATTATTATTTTATTATTATTATTATTATTAATACAGGGCCTGTCAAAAGTGTCTGCCATGATGCATGTCAGGTGGTCTGTGTCTAGTGAATTCCAGGATAGGCTACAGACCCTTTCCCATAACCATAACCAGTAAAAACGTTTTTGTTTTTTGGGTTCAGACCATACACTGAACTCTGCTCAAGCCCACTTGAAGAGATGGGCTTAAGTAGGACTAAAAACATATTATAAGTGCAGCACAAGTAGCCAAAAATTACTTATTGTGCATGAGCAAAACAAAACACAAAATACATCTATAAAGTCCATTGTGCTGTGCAAGTTTGCATTTGGCCATCATACATCATTACAACCTGATGATATAAGTACACTTGGGCCAAGAATGTTTGTATGCCATGTGTGAGTGTAGGCCAGTGGGGAAGTAAGGAAGATTGACAATCATGCTCAGGCATGGCACACACCAAATGAGCATAGTGTGAGTACATCCTTAAGGTTATTCTATAGTAGAGTTGGATGTTAGGGAGTACATAAAGCTAGAAACTATTTTACAGTGCATCACTGTATATAGATTTTATATATTTATTATATATTTGTGACACAGAGTATTGTAAAAGAATAAATATTAATATAAATAAAATAAGATGGCAGTATAGCTACCTGTACAGATGCTGCTGGTGTCTTGCCAGTTGTCAGAGTTCCATACAGGAATATCAATGTCAAAGCTCAGACCAGACACACTTTCCATCTGCAAAAACATTATGAACAGTGTTAACAGCATTTTAAGAAAAAAGTTAAGGTACACTTTCAGCATCAGCTACGACTGTGCAGTCATATGTGAATGACATTAACAACATGTATAAATGTTATATATAAATCATCAACTTGTTGTAGGTGCTGTTTAATGTTTGTCAAATCTATGGCCGTTCTCTTTAATGGCTAAGATCTTAAATTAAAACAGGAAGTGAATATCTTTTTTAACTTCAAAAGACGTAAATGTTTTTGCAAATTCATTAAAACAAACAAAAAAATGAAATATCACATGGTCATAAGTATTCAGACCCTTTGCTGTGACACTCATATTTCACTCACAAGCTCTTATTTCTTCTTATTCTTCCTGAGATGGTTCTGCTCCTTCATTGGAGTCCAGCTGTGTTTAACTGAACTCATTTGACTTGATTAGGAAAGACACACCTGTCTATATAAGACCTCACAGCTCACAGTGCATGTCAATGCAAATGAGAATAACTACGCCGAAGGAACTGCCCAAGGAGACAGAATTGCAGCAAGGCACAGATCTGGCCATGGTTACAAAATTCTGCAGGAGTTCTCCTAGGGGTTCCTAGGAGCACAATGGTCTCCATAATCCTTAAATGGAAAAAGTTTGGGATGACCAGAACTAAAAAAAAAATAGTAAATTTATAGGAGTAAATAAATAGGAACCCAAAGATCACTGTGGCTGAGCTCCAGAGATGCAGTAGGGAGATTGGAGAACGGTCCACTATCACTGCAGCCCTCCACCAGTCGGGGCTTTATGGAAGAGTTGCCAGACGGAGCTGAAAGCCCGCATAGAGTTTATCCAAAAATAGACTCCCAGAGAGTGATACATTTAAAGGGGTCTGAATACTTTCAGTACCCACTGTACACCCATAGTAAAGCGGCACTTGCAGCAAAACTTAAGACTTAATAAAGAAGGTAACAAGACTGCACAACGGAAGAAGAAATGCAAACAGGATTGCACATGATCTCGGAACTCACAAAAAGTGTTTCAAGTTTTATAAAGATACAAAGATAATTAGTGTACAGTATTTGTTCAGTATTGTACTAAATATTTTCCTCTTTTATTTTAATATTACTGCTTCACTTATGTAACTAAGATCTGAAAGCATCTTGCCCCACGGTACAGCAGCCTAAATAAACTATGTGACTATAAAAATGTCAGATCAATGTCGATTTCAGTCAACATCGTTACCTGATTTGATCAGTTGGGAGTATTATTACTCACAACAAGCTATAACATTAGCACCCATAGACGGAAAACTGAACCATTTCACAGATGCACTTACCGACAGGGATTTATAGAATTGTCTTAGTACACGTTTTCTCAAAATCTGCCACCCAAATTTCCTATTTACTGCCAAATAACAAGTCTAGAAAATACTTTTATACCATTTACATGCAGCAATTTGGAATTGAGAACATTCAGCAGCTTTGAAAATGGTGTACATCATGCTGGACAAAAAACAGCCCTCTCACAACTGACTTACAAGACATCTTATTACAGTCATTTAAATTGGCTTGAGATGTGTTTGCAAGGCTCACTTGCATGTAAATGAATGTTTTCATTTCTATTCCATGTCTCATTTCTATTCATTAGGGAGAGTGTTATGATTTCTCAGTCACGTACTCTGATTACAAAGCTCAGCTTTGATTAAAATAACTGCACGCTCTGCCAATCGCTGACTTGCTCAAAATAATTACAAGTCTCTGTGTGTATGTTTTATCAGTAATCATGAAAGTGCGCAATTACCTCAAACAAGCCAAACTAAGTTTGCAAACACAATGCAAGCAAATTAACCTGTTTAGAAAACAGACATATTCAGTTAATTCAATGCAGATGCACTTTTTATAATAACTAAGATCCCCTAGTTTTAAAGTTCAGTTTTGAATTCATTTACAATTGTGGTAACTATGAAGCTTTTAGTAGAGTACAGTTTAGCAGTAATGGCAAAACGGCAATGAGTCATCTAAAACCGCAGTACAAGTATGCGCTCCATAATGCCCACTCAGACAACGCTCCCCAACTCATCTTTACCTGTGGTAACAAGGTTTGTTGTTAACCTACTTAAGCCATGCACCATATATAAAACTTTAGAACAGTCCTGTTTAAAATGCCAGGTTTTTGTGATATAAAAAACTGATACCAAGAAATGCAATTCGGTTAAACAAACTGAAAATTAGAAAATACAGTGCACAGATATACACACTTGTAAACCAATAATTCTTTGGAGCACTTTTCGATTTTATAACAGCACACAGCCTTTTTGAGTAGAAGTCTATCAGCATGGCTCTCTTCAGGTCACTCAGATTTTCAATCGGATTCTGGTCTAGGCTCTGGCTGGGCCATATATAAACTTTGATGTTGAAGATTGCTTTGGGTCAATGTCCTACTGAAAGGTAAAAATCCTCTTCACCTTCACCTTTTTAGCAGATGCCTCTAGGTTTTGTGCAAAAATTAACTGATAATTGGGAATTATTTATAATTACCTCAACCTAGATTCAAGCCCCAGTTCCAACTCAAGATGCGCAGCACTTAAACATTATGCCACCACATCCATGCTTTACTGTAATTGTTCTTTTGGCAATGTACAATGTTGACTTTGTGTCACACAATGTTCTTCTACGGGCCCATCAGACACACATGCTTTTGACGGTTTTGATACAGGTTTATGCAAAATGTTGCCAAGCCTGAAAGTTTTCTTAGTCAGAACATTTTTTCACCTTCCCACCTCACCCCTCAGCCCAGACATATGAAGAATGCAGAAGGCTTTTTCACACACAGTACACAACCAGTTCTTGCCAGAAATTCCTGCTGCTTTTGGAATGTTGTTGTACCCCTCTTGGCAAACTCCAAACCAGTGTTCTTTATGTATTTTCATCAGTATTGGAAGGACTTCTTCCGTTCTTGGTAATGTCACTGTTGTATCATATTTTATCTACTTTTAACTAGGCGTGGGCGATATGGTAAAAATATTGTAAGACATTTTCACAATAAATGTGATCACAGAGAAAGTGCATCAGTAGCAGCAGATTCTTAAAAACTACTATTCAAATATATCCCATACTTAGTAAAGTGGCTTACATTCAAAATAAGCAGCAGTTCATCAAATTAAACAGAACTAATTACACTCAGTATAATGAAACAAGCAGTTGGTTAGTGTTCTTTAAACACTGACGAAATCCTCAATATAATCAAAAATGCATACCGTCTACCAATTAACCTACCACGTATCTTTGTGGGATGAAACCGCAGTAACCCTGCACAGACATGGGAAGGAAAAACTCCACACAGAAAGGACTCAACCTGCATCGTTAAAACAACTTGCTGTGAGGTGCCGGTGCTACCCACTCAGCCACCATACCACCCCACTTGATGGCAGGTGTATAGTGACTCCTATAGAACTAGCTCAAATTTGATTGGGTACATCTTCACAAAACCACATCCCCAATTATAAGGGACAGCTACACAATTATACAACCATACTGGTTTAGTTTTTCAAAAACTATTTTCAATTGATTGCACAGATTAAGTATAACATTAAAAAAAACATCCGAAATGATTTATCCTGGTCTAATTTTTTTTAATTTTCTAAACTTTTCTCTCAGAGCTGATGTTCTGGTGCTGGTTCCAACACCACGCACTTAGATGTTCTTCTGGCTCGGCGTCGCTC